>SJYQ01006969.1:0-92263 GCA_006410935.1 Redunca redunca
ATATATATATATACAATAGCTAATAGAAACATACATCATGAAACATTTTAGGAAAGGAAAAATCAATACAGATTAAAATGATGGTTTACTAATCAAAAAGATGAGCCTTGAATTGGGCCTTGAAGAATGTATAACATTTGTAAAGAATGGGGGTAAAGGATGTGTGATTGATATGAGTATTTCATGTTGAAGGATGATTAGCAAACAAATCAATTTCAAGTTGAGACTCATACAGAACCAAACTTGGGTTTCAGAAAGAGAATAGGAGGAAGAAAGCGGTGGGGGGAGATATTAACATATAATACCTAATCTTTGCTGGTATTTTACTTGAATTATGCCAGTTAATTCTCAAAAGATAACCCTCTAGTTTGATGTTGTGGTCACAATTTTTCTATGAAGGAAAGCAAATCGTATACTCTTGCTGGAGGCCACCAGACAAGGAAGTGCGTGAAGTTCAGATGCGAATAGTTCAATAGAAGTTTTAACTATTCCTTGAATAGGTGTAGCCCAACTTTTGGATTCTCTTCAAGAAAATTAGAGATACCAAGGGAACATCTCATGCAAAGATGGGCTCAATAAAAGACAGAAATGGTATGGACCTAACATAAGCAGAGATATTAAGAAGAGGTGGCAAGAATACACAGAAGAACTGTACAAAAAAAATCTTCATGACCAAGGTAATCATGATGGTGTGATCACTCGCCTACAGCCACACATCCTGGAATATGAAATCAAATAGGCCTTAGAAAGCATCACTACGAACAAAGCTAATGGAGGTGATGGAATTCCAATTGAGCTATTTCAAATCCTAGAGGATGATGCTGTGAAAGGGCTGCACTCAATATATCAGAAAATTTGGAAGACTCAGCAGTGGCCACAGGACTGGAGAAGGTCAGTTTTCATTCCAATTCCAAAGAAAGACAATGCCAAAGAATGCTCAAACTACCGCACAATTGCCTCATCTCACATGCTAGTAAAGTAATGCTCAAAATCTCCATGCCAGGCTTCACCAGTACGTGAACTGTGAACTTGTAGATGTTCAAGCTGGTTTTAGAAAAGGCAGAGGAACCAGAGATCAAATTGCCAACATCTGCTGGATCATGGAAAAAGCAAGAGAGTTCCAGAAAAATTTCTATTTCTACTTTATTGACTATGCCAAAGCCTTTGACTGTGTATCACCACAAACTGTGGAAAATTCTTTACGAGATGGGAATACCAGACCACCTGATCTGCCTCTTGAGAAATCTGTATGCAGGTCAGGAAGCAACAGTTAGAACTGGACATGGAACAACAGACTGGTTCCAAATAGGAAAAGGACTACATCAAGGCTGTATATTGTCACCCTGCTTATTTAACTTCTATGCAGAGTACATCATGAGAAACACTGGGCTGGAAGAAGCACAAGCTGGACTCAAGATTGCCGGGAGAAATATCAATCACCTCAGATATGCAGATGACACCCCCCTTATGGCAGAAAGTGAAGAAGAACTAAAGACGCTTACTCCTTGGAAGGAAAGTTATGACCAACCTAGACAGCATATTAAAAAGCAGAGACATTACTTTGCCAACAAAGGTCTGTCGAGTCAAGGCTATGGTTTTCCAGTAGTCATGTATGGATGTGAGAGTTGGACTATAATGAAAGCTGAGTGCCGAAGAATTGATGCTTTTGAACTGTGGTGTTGGAGAAAACTCTTGAGAGTCCCTTGGACTGCAAGATCAAACCAGTCCATCGTAAAGGAAATCAGTCCTGAATGTTCATTGAAAGGACTGATGTTGAAGTCTAAACTCCAATGCTTTGGCGACCTGATGCAAAGAGCTGACTCATTTGAAAAGACCCTGATGCTGGGAAAGATTGAGGGCAGGAGGAGAAGGGGATGACAGAGGATGACATGGTTGGATGGCATCACCAACTCAATGGACATGAGTTTGAGTCAACTCTGGGAGTTGTTGATGGACAGGGAGGCCTGGCATGCTGCAGTCCATGGGGTTGCAAAGTGTTGGGCATGACTGAGTGACTGAACTGAATTGAACTGAAATTTTTGTTGCTGTAACATACACAGAAAATAAGATAAAGCTATTTTTATAATATTTGTTTCTGTTTAATTTTCTACTATAGAAAGTATAAAACATTTTCCGTATCAACAATGGGAAGGTTATACTGAATTAGGGAGAGTAGTATAATGAACTCTCTTATACCAGTCACCCAACTTTAATAACTGTCAGCCCATGTCTGATCTTTTCCCTCTGCGCTCCCAATTAGCCACCCTCTCATCCCAGCACCTGGATGTTTGGAAGAAAACATCTGGATTCTGAGTTGAACAAAGGATCTTTTGTTAAAAAATTAAGAGACAGTAGAACATAATTGAATACCAATTTGATATTAAGGAAATATTTTTAAAACTTTTAGATGTGTAATATTGGAGGAGGAAATTGCAACCCACTCTAGTGTTCTTGCCTGGTGAATCCCAGGGACAGGGGAGCCGGGTGGGCTGCCGTCTGTGGGGTCACACGGAGTCAGACATGACTGAAGTGACTTAGCAGCAGCAGCAGATGTGTAATGATATTCAGTACACTTTAGAAGAGTCCTTCCCTTTTAGAGATATATTCTGAAATATTTATGGATGAAAAAAATATAATCTCCAAGATGGAGCATCTTTTTAAAAATCCTTCCTGTCACAAATCATTTGAATAAACAACTCAGTGAATTCAGGGTCTAATTTCTTCACAACAAATGAATGCTCTTCCAAAAGTCCTTTCCATTCCCAGTCACTGAAGCCTAATCAGGGGCACAGGAAAAATCCATCAACATCTAAATCAAAAGTTTCAAGTAGAAACCCACAAGGAAAGCAGGGCTTGAATTTGGTTTTCTTCTTCCTCTCATAAGCCTGGGCTTTTCTTATATAGGCAGAACCACATCTTCCGAAGGATTCAGCGTTGAACTCCTTGGCCTAAAAAGCCAGGATTTTAATGATCTAGCACTCTGTGTTTTCCTGATTTTTTGGGCTTCATGATATTTATCAATCCTTACTATGGGGATATAGTGTGTCCTTTATTTTTATCCTCTATCATTTTTTTCTTTCACTGTGCCCCTTCCTCACTCTTCCCCTCATAGCCCCTTGTCCTCACTCCAGTCCTCATTACCTGTTGTTAGTTCATTTGTAGAAGAGAAAAAATAACATTTACCAAACACATGCCAGACATGGTTGGGTAGGTGGATGCTTATTTAATCTTCAGAATAGCCGTGCATTCTGCATAACCCAGCTGTACAAAAAATGTATCTTTGGTTCAGAGAGACCACAACTGCCCCCAAATCAACAGTTAATTGTTAGCCATGATTTAAACTCTATTACAGTTTCTCCTACTCTAAAATCCACGAACTTCCAATTTTACCATGTTTTATTATTAATACTTTTTTTCTTTGCTACATTAGAGGTCATATTTTATTAGTCATTTTATTCAAAATGTTTTTAAAATAAAATCACTTCTGAAAATTAAAAGTGGCATTGCATCTCTGACTTTAAAGAATTTTCTTTTAAAAAAATTTTTTTTATTATGTGTTGAGGTATAGGCAATTAACAGTGTTATGATAGTTTCAGGTGAACAGTGAAGGGATTCAGCAGTGCATATACATATATCTATTCTCCCCCATTAATACTTTTTAATATTCCTACATATCGCTTAAGGTGTTACTTGCTCAGTTGTGTCTGACTCTTTGCAGAGTCAGACACAAGCTCCTCTGACCATGGCATTCTCCAAGTAAGAATACTGGAGTGGGTTGCCATTCCCTTTTCCAAGTTTCTTCCTGACCCAGGGATCAAACCCGGGTCTCCTGAGTTGGCAGTCAGACTGTTTACTGCTTGAGCCACAAGGAAATTCTTTGTTTAATTTGTATAGTTATAACTTGTTTTATAACTCAGGTCCACATATAGTTTGTTCACTCAGAATTCATTTCCTAAATTATGACAGATCATTGGGAGTCTCTCTGACTCAACTTTACATTGTTCTCTTTAAATGTATAATGACATGGCTAGGTAATCAACAGAGATCCATTTCCAAAGGTCAGAAATAATACTGAACAGTATAGTTTTAAGAAAAACTTCCTGTTGAATTGATGGGACAGTGAGTAAGGAAAATATACTGTAGGAGCAAAGACATAGAATGTCTTCACAGATCTAATTTTACAAAGAAAGTCATGTCCTGGCAGCATTTTTTAATAGGGCTATAAATTTAGTAATATTTCAGTGGCAATAACAGGATGTTAAATATGACTCTTCATTCCTGAAATTTTAGGTTTTCTTAATGATAGTTGCCATTACTGAGAGCAACCAACCTTGAGAATGTATTTAACTTAGATTTTGAAGCAGTGTATGCTATGACTTCAATTTCTGTGACCCAGAAATATTGATGTGCTAATTTTCTGAGTTAAAAACTTTCTTTTTTATGTTTTTGTCCTTGCTTAAATGGGCAAATGCTGGCTAAATGTCTTGGAGAATACAGTATTTTTATGAAATGACAAGAAGTATTGATTTACCTTATTCTTCTTCCCTCAAGCAGAACAGCCATAAAATATGTTCAATTTCTTCTCATTTCTGTCTGCAGATTACACTGACTTGTGGTGTAGAGGACAGGTATGGATGTGATAGGAGCATATTGACAGTTACCAGAATTTGACTTTAAAGCTTTAGAGCTAAAAAGCATACTTGACAAATCCATCTACAGCATTATTCACTTAATTGTTGTGGTGCTAAATCTTATTTGTTCGGTATAGAAAATGGATGTGGGCCTAACATAGAAAATCCAGATAAGGATTCCATTCTTTTTGGACTGAAACTTCACATTTAACATGAAACCTGCTTTGGAACTATTTTGGGAAACTATTCTACGTGTAAATGTATCATTAAATTAAAAAAAAAAGTATCATAAAATGAAATCAATTTTTATATCTGGTTAAAAAGTTCTGTACCAGATACTCATAACTTTTTTAAAGGATGAAGGTTCACATTTAACTTAAATTGACTTGTGTGTAATTTTCAGGGCTTCCCCAATGACTCAGAGGGTTGTAATTTCCAACTGTGCTAACTGTTCTTAGGTTAGTCACAGGTAAACGAATCCTTCCCGGACTGTAATTTCTCTTGGGGAATAACACATCTTAATTTTGAGTAACTTTGAGTGGGTCTCTAAGCTTAGAGGTGCCCATCTGTTCCTTTGCTTCCAGGAGCATTAACGCTGGCGGGCAGATTTCCAAACGGCTGCCGTAAAAGACTTGCATCCTGTATGCTTATTCTTTATACTTTGATTCTGCTTCTGGAGCCTGTTCTGCCTCTTGCCGTGATTATCGCCCTCATCTCTGGCCTGTAGAATGAGAGAAACAATCACGATTAAGCTCCCGATCGCAGCTATTGACAGAAATGCCTACCAGGGCTCCGTATTTCCTCTTCTACATCTAAAAACACCAAGTTGCTCCATTATTTATCCCTGGAAGTGCACAAGATTAATAGACACCTTTTTTGTATATTCAGTAATTTTTATGTGTCATATTAAAAATTCATGTGCACGTTGAATTAGCTGATTTATTCCTGATATTTACCTCCTGTTTGAATGATTATTCAGTCACTACACACCTCCTCAAATGGCTCATTTTAAAAGGCTGCAATTAAGCTTTTAGAGAGAGCACCAAGATTTTTGAGATCTGAATTGGAGGATTTGAATATTTGAGGAATCTGTTTATGTGGGATTTCCCTGGTGGCTCAGACTATGAAGAATCTGCCTGCAATGCCAGAGACCTGGGTTCCATCCGTGGGTCAGAAAGATCCCCTAGAGAAGGGAATGGCTACCTACTCCAGTATTCTTGCCTGGAGAATCCCATGGACAGAGGAGTGTGGCAGGCTCCAGTCCATGGGGTCTCAAAGAATCAGACACAGCTGAGAGCCTAACACTTTCACTTTGGGGCTTCCCAGGTGGCAGTAGTGGTAAAGAATCTGCTTGTCAATGAAGAAGTAATAAGAGATGCAGGTTGGATCCCTGGGTCCGGAAGATCCCCTGGAGGGAGGCCATGGCAACCCACTTTCTTGCCTGGAGAATCTCATGGACAAAGGAGCCTGGTGGGCTGTAGTCAATACAGTCACAAAGAGTCAGACATGACTGATGCGACTTAGCAGGCACGTGTTTTAAGTAATTAAAGATTCTTAGAAGCAAAAAAAAAAAAAAAAGGCTAGTTATTGGCATCTCATATCTTGGTGATAGAGGGGTGAAGTCTACTGGATGGAGAATCTCCTTTTCCAGGTTGAAATGTTTGGGGCAGAGACCATCGTCAGAGGTGGTGATGGCTCCAGTGCTGTTCCCAGCACTTTCACTGGCCGTGGACTGCTTTGGGAACTCATTCACTGTTGACCCAAGACCATGTTGAAAGAAAAATCTAAAGATAAACTCTCATTATCCTTTATTGCCCAAAGTAGGACTGGCAAACTGCTTCTTTGATTCTTCAGTTCAGTCGCTCAGTCGTGTCCGACTCTTTGTGACCCCATGAATCGCAGCACGCCAGGCCTCCCTGTCCATCACCATCTCCCAGAGTTCACTCAGACTCACATCCGTCGAGTCGGTGATGCCATCCAGCCATCTCATCCTCTGTCGTCCCCTTCTCCTCCTGCCCCCAATCCCTCCCAGCATCAGAGTCTTTTCCAGTGAGTCAGCTCTTCGCATGAGGTGGCCAAAGGACTGGAGTTTCAGCTTTAGCATCATTCCTTCCAAAGAAATCCCAGGGCTGATCTCCTTCAGAATGGACTGGTTGGATCTCCTTGCAGTCCAAGGGACTCTCAAGAGTCTTCTCCAACACCACAGTTCAAAAGCATCAATTCTTTGGCGCTCAGCCTTCTTCACAGTCCAACTCTCACATCCATACATGACCACAGGAAAAACCATAGCCTTGACTAGATGGAACTTTGTTGGCAAAACAATGTCTCTGCTTTTCAATATGCTATCTAGGTTGGTCATAACTTTTCTTCCAAGGAGTAAGCGTCTTTTAATTTCACGACTGCAATCTCCATCTACAGTGATTTTGAAGCCCCCCAAAATAAAGTCTGATACTGTTTCCACTGTTTCCCCATCTATTTCCCATGCAGTGATGGGACTGGATGCCATGATCTTCGTTTTCTGAATGTTGAGCTTTAAGTCAAGTTTTTCACTTTCCTCTTTCACTTTCATCAAGAGGCTTTTTAGCTCCTCTTCACTTTCTTCCATAAGGGTGGCGTCGTCTGCATATCTGAGGTTATTGATATTTCTCCCAGCAATCTTGATTCCAGCTTGTGTTTCTTCCAGCCCAGTGTTTCTCATGATATACTCTGCATAGAAGTTAAAAAAGCAGGGTGACAATATACAGCCTTGACGTACTCCTTTTCCTATTTGGAACCAGTCTGTTGTTCCATGTCCTGTTCTAACTGTTGCTTCCTGACCTGCATATAGGTTTCTCAAGAGGCAGGTCAGGTGGTCTGGTATTCTCATCTCTTTCAGAATTTTCCACACTTTATTGTGAAAAATCCACACAGTCAAAGGCTTTGGCATAGTCAATAAAGCAGAAATAGATGTTTTTCTGGAACTCTCTTGCTTTTTCCATGATCCAACGGATGTTGGCAATTTGATCTCTGGTTCCTCTGCCTTTTCTAAAACCAGCATGAACATCTGGAATTTCATGGTTCACGTATTCTTACAGCTCCATGATGAATGTTTGGGTGGCTCACCAGTTGTACCTGGCCTGAGTAAGGAGGTCCCTGGAACATACTTTCATGAGGCTACATGCGGACACAGTTCAGTCTATAAGTCTGGGACAGTAGATAACACTCAGGTTTCTGAAGGTCTCTTTCAGATACATCTTTTCCTGGAGGCAGTGGGAACCAGAAGATGCATTTTCTCTGTTTTGGGGATCATTACTATTTCTCTTCTGACACATCCTTGAGATTCCCTGGTAGCTCAGACAGTAAAGAGTCTTCCTGCAAAGTGGGAGAACTGGGTTCAATCCCTGAATTGGGAAGAAGGAAATGGAGAAGGAAATGGCAACCTGCTCCAGTATTCTTGCCTGGAGAATCCCATGGACAGAGGAGCCTGGCGGGCTACAGTCCCTGGGGTTGCAACGAGTCGGAGGTGACTGAGCGACCTCACTTTCCCTTCCCTGCCTCTCTGCTGCTGATTCTTCTGACTGCTGGCTTTCTCATCCCCTTCAGATCAGAGCTCTACAGTATGGAATAGTGAGCTGATAGTGACTCACAAAGTGAACTTTGCCAGTTATAACTAATTTTTATCTTTTAATGGAATAGAATAGAAAAGAGTAGAGTAGAAAGGAGAGAGCTTCTCATCTATGAAGGTCTGTATGGTTTCATGAAGCTGTGATTTCACTTAGAGACCTATATGTATTTATTGGGTCTTGATGTAAATTGCGCTTCTTACTGTGTTTTGTGATTTTAAAACTAAAAGCCACTGCTTTAGATGTACATGCTCTTTTCATTGATTTGACCAGTGTTTGGGTCCAGTCTTCCTGAACCTGCTAAGTCGCTTCAGTCGTGTCCGACTCTGTGCAACCCTACAGACGGCAGCCCACCAGGCTTCCCCATCCCTGGGATTCTCCAGGCAGGAACACTGGAGTGGGTTGCCGTTTCCTTCTCCAATGCATGAAAGTGAAAAGTGAAAGGGAAGTCGCTCAGTCATGTCTGACTCTTAGCGACCCCATGGACTGCAGCCCACCAGGCTCCTCCGTCCATGGGATTTTCCAGGCAAGAGTACTGGAGTGGGGTGCCGTTGCCTTCTCCTTCCTGAACCTACCACTGACATTTGTCAATACAGTGGTTGTATATTCATTCTTCCTGGCTGTCAGTTCTCATTACTGTGATTTCTTAATCTATTTTTAACTGTATTTTTAGCTGGGACAAACAAAAAGAATTACCTCAATGACTTTAAGTTGCAAAAGTTTTTTAGGTATTTATGAAAAGATTCCTTATTTATGCTCCGATGCTTTTCACATGTAGAAAATAAATAATATGCTTAGAAAAATAAATAATAACTTATTTTCATCCTGGTGGAGTTCTTTTTGTTTTGAAAGAGGTCAGTCGCAGACATCCAAGGTAAATGATTGTAGTACTGCTATGGAAGGGTCCATTTTTTAGAACATCATACCCTTCATGATCAAACTATTTATTGCAGCATGCAGGCATAAATTCAGTGACAAGAGGGACATCTGGTAGTTATTTTCTGTAATCATCGATGAGCAGAACTTAAAATTTGGATTTATCAATAAAGACAAACCCCAGGGTTTCAAAGATCACTTCACCGTACTTACTCTGACTTGGGGCATTCCATTGGTTTAAAAACAAAAAACTAAAATCCCCAAGGATGAACATCTGATTCAACATGGTTAGAATCTTAAAGGCACCGGAGACTTTGAAGATGTCAATTTCAAGTGAGGGAAGAAAGTGAGATGTAGTTATAGAATCAAATTTTTCTCAGTTTGACCTGTTATCTGTCGTATATTATTATCAGTAACTTTATGCATTTACAGGTTGTCTGAAAGCCTTTTCTTTAGTCATCGAAACTCTTGTGCCTAGTAACAGAGCAGGTGTCACTGATACAGTGATTTTGGTGGCAGATTTCTATTTATTTTGTAAGGGAGAGATGTATCCTCCCCAAAGTTGATTCAGCCTTCCTAATGAGTAAAAACTGTTCCTTTTACATAATGATCCTGTCTCCTGGAGTAAACAGACAGTGCCTTTAAACTAAGAGACAGAGAGCTCAGTGTGAGACCGTGGGCTCTGAAGACAGACGGCTTGGGTGTGAATAGCAGCTTCATTATTTGCTAGCTGGGTGTCTGGGCAAATTACTTAAGCATTCTGTGTCTGCTTGATTTTCCTATCCATGAAATGGAGGTAATAATAATTCCTACTCCATAGGATTGTCATGAGCATTATAGATATATTAACACATGCAAAATGCTTAGAGAGGTACCTCATGCATAGTGAATCCTCAGTAAAATTTAGGTATTATTTTTAGCTAGAGCAAGGTTCCTTTTTCCTGATACACAGAAAGCATAAATTTTACTTGAAACTTAAGTTGTATTGGAGTACATTTTAGATAATACCAAATATATTTCCTGAAATACATCTCCAGGAATGTATAATAAATGCTCTGATTTAACCAACATGAATGTCTTCCATTCAGAGGGAGTAATACATCTGGTTCTGAGTTATCATATACTCAGAATTAAAGAGTTCTGACATATGCCATTGGTCTGGAATTGGTACTACACTTCCATAGGCATTTTGGCCTGACAGTATCTGGTTTTGATTTTCTGTTGATTTTGAGATGCTCTTAAGAAGCAGGACATTCAGTCATGGGCACAGGCTTTACCTTGTTCTACTATCTTACACTCTTTCCTAATTCTCCCTTTTAGACTTCTGAGGTGGGACTGCTATTATATGAGATGAATTTTATGGAGTGGTTTCCATTTTACCCTGGAGGCCTGAGCGTACTGAGAAAGACTGTAAAAGATAGTGTTCCTTTTCCGGGAGACTTGTTTCTTCTCAGTCATAAAGACATTGGGACCCTTCATGTATTTCCTTGATAAATAAATAATGCTGGAACCCAGAAGTTCTTGTGTTATGATAGATGTCATAATCCTGCCTGAAAGGCTAGTTTGGACATACTAATTTAGTTAAGAGAACCATGTTTATACCCAGCAGCGCTGACCATTTCAATATGGAATAAAGGGAAATGATTTTAAAAGAATTTCTGTGTTAATACAACTCTTAAAACTCTAAAAATGCTCTGCTCTGCCTTGGCCAGCTGGCCCCTCTCCATACTGTGGCAGGAGTTGGTGGGCAGCCAGATAAAAGGAGGGCGATTTAACCTCTCCACGGCTTCCCACCATGGCTTCCCACGGTGACACAGTGGTAAAGAGTCTGCCTGCAGTGCAGGAAACTCGGGTTCAATCCTTGGGTCAGGAAGAGCCCCTGGGGAAGGAAATGGCAACCCGCTCCAGCATTCTTGCCTGGAGAATTCCATGGACAGAGAAACTTGGCAGGTTACAGTCCATGGGCTCGCAAAGAGTCGGCCACGACTGAGCACATCAGCACAACACCAGAATAAGCAGATGAAGAATGCGGAGTATTTTTAGTGGGGGAGGGGTGGGTGGAGAGGGGCTGTAGTAACTGGAGCTCTTTAACAGGTCTTAACTGTGCATAGATTCATAGAAGTCTTCTTGTTTGACTTGTGCGTTGAAGGCCCATTGCCTTTAACTTCTTTCAGTAAGAATGATGCCCTCTGAGTAATGCCCCTGTTGTGAACTAAGAAAGACCTATGAATTATTAATAACCTGCAGGGTTGCAGAGCCCTTGTAGGAATAGAGCAGTGTGCTCTGTACAGCAGTTCTGCTCACCTGATCTTGACAAATTAGGAGCATCTAAAACATACTCCTGCTTGTTAATACAAGAAGTGGGGGAAAGGTGACTTGGAAATGCATCAATATTTAGCCCTTTTGTAGAATCTCAAAAGGATAATAGCAGATACTGTTTCTTCATAAATAACTGTCTCTCCTATCTTGGTGCTTTAGTGTGGTAGGCTAATGCCTTTCTGTCAAGGCAAACTTTATGGTTCAATTTTCGGCTGCACTTCTTGTGAAACAACAAGGAAAAAAAAAGTAAAAACACAATTATAGGGATGCCTACTCCATAATCATTTATTCCTGTTTATAGAACTTGATTCTTTTCAAGTATATTTTCTGCTGTGTACTAAGCTGATAGGCAACAAGAGCAAATAAAACTCCTCACAGGAGTAGCAATTGTTTTATCAATAACCCAGCTTATGTGGCAATCTTGACAGGAATATTAGGAGTTGTAGCCACATTGAAATGTGGAATATGTAATGCTGTGCTACACAGGATGGGTTTTACAACCTTCTAAGGGGACCCTTGGTATTTACTAAAGTAAAGTTAAAATTGAAAACCTTGTCTTACGAAAGAAAAAGATTATTATATATTTATTAACTGGTACTATTGATCTGTTATTCCTTTTTACTAGATGGTTATCTAATACTATAGACATTTTTTTTTCCCATTTCACTTGAGATATATCACACAAATAGTGAAATGCACAAATCTTACGTGTAAAGCTCAAGGGATTTTTCCATATGCATATACCAATATTCTCACCGCCTGTATCACAAGATATAGGATGTTTCTAACAGTTGTGAGGCCTCCCTTGTGCATTCTCCCAGTCAATCCAACACTAAAAGTAACCACCTTCCGACACTCAGTACCAGTGGTTGTTTCTGACTGTTCTTGAACTTCATAGAAAAGGAATCATGCATTATGTTTCCTTTTATATCTGATTTCTTTCAGTCAGTATTATGTCTGTGAGATTCATCCATACGTAAAGCAGTACCATTTGTAATTTAGGTATTTACCTTATGACTTGATTTTTAATTCAGCCTGTTTACTCAAGTAAAATATTTGTCTGCTGTGAACAGAGTAATTATAATAAATACCCTGCTCACAGGTATGTGTGCTTCACAACTCTTAGAATCATTACCATAATTATTGTAATCCAAATTTAGCACCAAATAATAAGTGAAGTATTAATGTAAGATCCCCCAAATGTTCCTTTTCTCTTGTTCTGGCTAATCTAAGAACAATGTGCCCTCCATTGTATAAATTAATAAAACCTTAATATTCCTAGTTTCTTATTGCTGGAGGTTGTAAATTGTCATTCTTGCAGTCATGCTGAGAATCAAATTGCATTTGTGGGCCGGCAACACCCTTGTTAAGCCTTCCAACTGGTATGATAATTAGAGATTCCTGCTAGATTTGGCCTGTATGAAAAGTAACACAGGTGGGACAATTTGCATACATGTCTTCAGTAACAAATTGTTAGCATTTCTTAGAAGACTAATTTTGTGTTTCATATAGATTGTTCAAAATCAACAGTGTGATTACTCTTTTGTCATTTTAGGTAACGTCTGCAACACCATGACCATGTTAAAAAGAGGCATGGTGCTTTATGAACATTAACTTAAATTTATCCTGTTTTAGCTCATCTCCAGGAGATAGTGAAGGATAAACTCTGGGAGACAGTGAAGAACAGGGAAGCCTGGAGTGTTGATGTCCATGGGGTCACAAAGAGTCAGACGTGACTGAGTGACTGAACAACAGGAATCGAGCTCTTCTTCTAGAAAAGGCTCTTAAGATGTTCTCAGGAATATAGCTTAAGTCATTCTCCACTCAGCTTTAAGTCTCTTTATGTTTATCATATTTTATGAAGGTAAATTAGTCAGGGTTACAAAGCAATTCCCATGTACTGCCAAATATTCGGGACCTTCTTTCAGCATTGATTGATTGTAAGTTACTGCTGTGGACTGAATTGTCCCACTGTTCTCAAATTCATATATTGAAGCCCCAGCTCCTTTAACTGATGGGACATTGGGAGGTAGTTAGCTTTAGTTGAGGTTGTGAGGGTGGGACCCTCAATGTGGGATTAGTGCCATTATAAAAAGAGACACCAGAGAGCTGGCTTGGTCTGTCTCTTCCTATCACATGAGGACAGTGTTCATAACCAATCATCCAATCAAGATGCTAAAATTACTTCAAACGTTCACTGAAACTTTATAGTATGCATATTTTGTGAGAGAGTCTTCATGGTGTCATCATTAGTTATCACAGCAGCACCATGAAGTTGGTGCCATCATCCCCATTTTACAGATGACAGCATTAGTGGTCAGACGTGCAAGCTGCCCGAGGTCCACATCTAGTCAGTGATGGGATGGATTTGAACATGGGCAGGAGGATATCAGGACCTGATGACTTAACAATATGACACATGCAATTTATATAAATTACAGATCTTCTTTATTTTCTGTGATAAGTGTATTTATGAAGAATGTCTAAATTCCATTTTTAAGTTACGTTTGAAAAGTCCCAGGAAGTTCTGTTTAATGGGACATTTGATAAAGAAATAGTCCATTATTTACATTTTTCACAGATCTGTTTGTTCATTTTCTTTCTGTGATCTGTCTTTTAATCGTAGCTATTTCGTTTCGGTTTTGTTTCAAACAGTTTACCTTATTAACATTGATCAGAGTTTAAAATAAGTAACCTGCTTTTTGGATTGTGCTCTGTATCATCACTGCAACTCCCTTTAAATTATGCCTTCTCACCAGGCCCATTTTCTCCATAAAGAAACAGATTTCAAGAATTAGCAGAATTGGTCATCAAATCCAGCCCTTCTGACTCCAAATGCTAAACGCGTTTTTCTGACTGTTTCCCTCTCTAAATAAACACATTTTTAAGCCAGTCATTAAGGTTCATACTTTTTAAGGATTATCCACTGATATTGATTGCTATGGGAATAAAATTCCCAACTCTAAGAACATTTTGTAAGTTTAAAAAATATCCATAATTTTTGAATTGTGTAGAAAGCTGTGGGGAATTAAAACACTTTTAAATGCAACTCATCTTAATGGTTATAGTTTATGCTAGCTCAATTTCTTTGGCTGAAGAGTTGAGTTTTAAATCTCAAGGGTGAAAAGGCTGAAAAAAATCAGAGGATCTTGGCATAGTTCAACAAAGATAATCAGCCTTTTGTAGTGTTCACAATATGTCAGTAAAATGCAGTCTGCATATTTGAAATGAAGTCAGCCTATTAATTTAAAATTGATTGGAACATCTTCATACAATGATGAGGGTAAATCAAGAAAATTAAATAAACATTCTACTGGGAAATGCGTAATATGTAATGGAATACCAGCTGCACGAAATATCACAGTAGATAAAACTTGCATTAATGATTCAGTGAATTGTATTCTTATTGCGTTATACTGCTGCATTTTCTGAAAGATATATGTTTTTTTCACTCTTAAATATTTATCTCCTTAAGTGGTTTTGATGCTAAAGAAAAAAATTTTAAAATATTGCTAAAATTCTCTTTTGATTTCCTCTGTTTCTACCTCCCCAAGACAAGCCATTGTTACAATACAAGAATGATTTTTGTTTATTCTCTGAAAAGGCTGCTTGTTGGTGGAATTGTTCTGTTTTAGGGTGAGCTACAATTTGTTTAAGTCTGTAAACCTCTGACACATGATTTTCGAGTGAATTTATTAGACACCAGAAAAAAAAAAATATCCCAATGAAACTAGCAGAAATATATAAAGTAATAATCAATAGTTCATTTGTTACTGCCCCAGGAACCAGCCATTTTATAGAGTATTTCACTCTGTAGGACAGGCTCCATCAGTAGACTGACCTTGCTAGTTTAGCATAAACTAGCCAGAGAGTCTTGCAGTTTGAATCCCCCCCTTCTCTCTCTGGGGTCGTGCAAATCATCTAGAGCTGCTCTTTCCCATAGAATTTTCTGAGATGATGGAAATGTTTTGTCTGCTGTATAATACAGTAGCCACTGGCCATGTATGACTGCTAAGCAATTGAAATGTAGTTAGTGTGAGTGAGGAACTAAATTTTGTATTTCATTTTAATTAATTTGAATTTAAATGGCTATCTCTCTCTCTAGTGACTGCATTCTTGGACAGCACAGCTAACGTTACTCAGTCATGTCCGACTCTTTCCAACCCCATGGACTGCAGGACGCCAGGCTTCCCTGTCCATCACCAATTCCCAGGGCTTGCTCAAATTCATGTCCATTGCATCGGTGATGCCATCCAACCATCTCATCCTCTGTCATCGCCTTCTCCTCCCGCCTTCAGTCTTTTCCAGCGTCAGGGTCTTTACCAATGAGTCAGTTGTTCACATCAGGTGGCCAAAGTATTAGAACTTCAGCTTCAGCATCAGTCCTTCCAATGAATATTCAGGACTGATTTCCTTTAGGATTGACTGGTTTGATCTCTTTGTAGTCCAAGGGACCTTCAAGAGTCTTCTCCAACACCACAGTTCAAAAGTGTCAATTCTTCGGCGCTCAGCTTTCTTTATAGTCCAACTCTCACATCCATACATGACTACTAGAAAAACCTACGTTTTACTAGACTGACCTCTGTTGGCAAAGTAATGTCTCTGTTTTTTAATATGCTGTCTAGGTTGCTCATAGCTTTTCTTCCAAGGAGCAATCATCTTTTAATTTCGTGGCTGCAGTCACTATCTACAATGATTTTGGAACCCTGAAAAATAAAGTCTGTCACTGTGTCCTTTGTTTCCCCATCTATTTGCCATGAAGTGATGGGACTGGATAGCAGGATCTTAGTTTTCTGAATGTTGAGTTGTAAGCCATCTTTTTCACTATCCTCAAGAGGCTCTTTAGTTCTTCTTTGCTTTCTGCCAGAAGGGTGGTGTCATCAGCGTATCTGAGGTTATTGATATTTCTCCCAGCAATCTTGATTCCAGCTTGAGCTTCATCCAGCCAGGCGTTTCTCATGATGTACTCTGCATATTAGTTAAATAAGCAGGGTGCCAATATGCCTTGACATATTGTCTTTCCCAATTTGGAACCAGTGGTCTGTTCCATGTCCAGCTCTAACTGATGCTTCTTGACTTGCATACAAATTTCTCAGGAGGCAGCCAGGTAAAGTGGTCTGGTATCCCGAGCCACACAGTCAAAGATTTTGGTGTAGTCCATAAAGCAGAAGTAGATGTTTTTCTGAAACTCTCTTGCTTTTTTGATGATCCAGTGGGTGTTGGCAATTTGATCTCTGGTTCCTCTGCATTTTCTAAATCTGGCTTGAACATACGGAAGTTCATGGTTCACATGCTGCTGAAGCCTGGCTTAGAGAATTTTGAGCGTTACTTTGCTAGCGTATGAGATGAGTGCAATTGTGCAGTAGTTTGAACATTCTTTGGCATTGTCTTTCATTGAGATTGGAATGAAAACTGACGTTTTCCAGTCCTGTGGGCACTGCCGAGTTTTCCAAATTTGCTGGCACACTGAGTGCAGCACTTTCACAGCATCATCTTTTAGGATTTGAAATAGCTCAACTGGAATTCCATCACCTTCACTAGCTTTGTTCAACAGCACAGACTCCACTAGCATAGGCCTGGAATAAGTTAGGCTCCTCCCCTTCCCTGCTGTAGCAGCATAAGTCAATTTCTTTTCCCTGGCTCTCTTATTAGAAATATCAAATATTTTACATTTAAAAATAACATATGCTCATTAAATGACATTTGTTATGTATGAGAAAGTAAAATAAAGATAATAAGTATTATATTCTCATCATTCCAATAAAACTGTTGTTCAAGTTTTTAGTGATAGTGATTTCTTAACAGTGCATTTGATTATACAAATAATTTTTATTGTAACTATAATGATCTTCTTTGTACATTTCTATATTTCATTTAAATTCATTAGGTATTACAGGGTTCATATGTTGTGTTTGCCAGAAGATTTTAATACCCGTATAATGATCCACCAAGTGAACTGAATACACTGTATTTTACTTCCTTGTTGTCAGATAGCTGGGATGTTTTCAATATGTTGCTGTTATACATAACACTGCTATTGTGCATCTTTCTGTATGAAGCTTTCTCCAAGTTTAGAATTAGTTTTTGAGAACTTCTGGTTGACTCAGAGACATGAGATTTACTGGATCAAAGGGTACGAACAACTTAACAGCTGATGAACGTGTGCAGCCAGGTTCTTTGTCTGTAATGTTGTCACATGTGAGAAAGCACTCGAGACCAACAGCGGACATCCAGTATAGCTTTAAGTTTTCTTCATGACAATTTTATTTCATCAAGTTTCCCAAGTTATATTTATCATATTACTTAAAGATTCAGAAGTCTTGCAAGAGAGTCTGTACTTGGTAAATGTCTGCATGTTTTGTTGGTGTATTACTCTATGTGCTTCCCAGTAAAGTGGCTGGGAAGTAAAGAATCCCAGTGGTGGCTTAGACAGTAAAAAATCTGCCTGCAGTGCAGGAGACCTGGAATCCAGGTCTTCGATCCCTCGGTCAGGAAGATCTCCTGGAGGAGGAAATGACAACCCACTCCAGTATTCTTGCGTGTAGAATTCCATGGACAGAGGAGCCTGGTGCGCTACAGTCCATGAGGTTGCAAAGAGTTGGATACAACTGAATGAGTAACATTTACATATTACTGTATCTTCTGCTTTATTATTTCTTGATAGAAGGAAAGGAAATGCGAGTCTTATGTGCTGTTAAGCAAAGAGGACTCTTCCTTGCTATTTTTAGAGTTGTTCAAAACTGTGAAGTTGAGAGGCTGAATAAGAGATTTTCTGTTTTTTGTAATAACTTTTTGTTGTATTTGTCTTTGCCTCTTATGCTTTTGAACAGTATCTACTTGATGTGAGACTGGAATATAGTAGGACCTTTCTTGATATTTATCACATTGTGGCTGCTGTGAAAACAATAATAAAGACAATTTAGAAAACTGTTTATATTAAAAATCTGTTGTACACTGTTAAAAAAATATTGCAGACATAGTGGTCAGAAAATGACTCACTGAAGATTGCTTTAAACAAAGCCAATGGATGTAAACTTGAATTTATGAGAAGAATGAGTGGTTATTTATGCTGTAAAAATATTGTCAGTTTATTACCTATATGGTGAGCTTTACTAGTGAACTTATATTTTAGTTTTTTAAAAAAAATGTGTTATAAGCCTTTATGATATTGTCTTTTGCATTAAGTGAGTCTGTTGAAGTAAATGTTTTCCTGAAATACCCTAAAACTAGAAACAGATCTGGTGGTACCTCTAAAAGATAAAGCTCCTTACATCGCTCTTATAGATTTGTCAAGGTTGCTCTGTTGAGTTATAATGGCAGTGGGAATCAAATTTTGCATTTGCTAGCTAGTTTTACATTTGTATGTCAATAATCTTGATGTAACAACATATATGTGTATATATACTTAATATTATTTGAAGAAGAAAAGAGAAAGGTGTTGCATTTGATAATTTGGGGAAATCAGGAAAAAATATTTTAATGAGAAAGGCAATAGGATCAGAAGAGAGAAAGAAAATCCTCCATGGTAGTGATGGAAGTGAAAGTGTTGCTAGTCACTCAGTCCTGTCCGAGTCTGCAACCCCATGGGCTGTAGCCTGCCAGGTTCCTCTGTCCATGGGATTTCCCAGGCCAGAATACTGGAGTGAGTCGCCATTCCCTACTCCAGTGAAAAAGAAATATACTCAAACAGTGATTAGGGAGGGCACCATAAGGAAGAATTTAAAATGTAGACCCTCCAAGTGCTGAGCTCCAGTCCTTAACCCATGGCTCCAACCTTACTGGCATGTTCTAATTCAGAATAATCAATTTTGAGGCTTCATGAGTCAGAGGCAAAGTAGGCAGTATGCCCAAGGAGTGTCTTACACACCATAGGTTTTGATTGCCGGATATTGACAGTGGAGCAAAGTATTTGCCCTTTTGAAAAAGGGTAGTAATATCAAATAAATATCAGTCAAGATTTGTCCTAAACTGTCTTTCGGGATAGTTGAGACAAAATGCTACAGCTTCATTGGTGGTGTGGTTACTTAACCTCTGTCAGGGGAGGTATTCTTTAAAATATCCTTCTTGATTCCAATAAACTTTTCTTTTTACTTTGTATTACATGTGGCTTTTAAAAAATATACTTTGGAGATTATTTAATTTAAACCTGTAAAAGTGGCTTTTCAAATCAGCATGTGTTACAATTGCTGGATTTTTCTGTAACACTGAGGACATGAAGGTGTGTTGTAAGCTTTTGATTTAGTCTTTAGATTTGAACTTCAGTCTCAAATCTACTTTATAGGTATACATTTTTAGACACATCATTTGGGCCACTGTCTGATAATGTGGATACCATCTACAAGTAAAAGGTTTAGATCAGACAATCTGTAAGATCACTTTCAGGTACAAAATATTATGACTTCAATCCATACCACACAACATATACAAAAACTAACTAAAAATGGATCTTAGATCTATATGTAAAGCTTACAATGGTAAAATCTTGGAGAACATAGAAGACTCTAAATGGCCTTGAAATAGGCAAAGGTTTCTTAGATTCAGCACCAAGAGCATGATCCATAAATAGGTTTTCATCAACACTAAGGACTTCTCTTCTTTAAGAAACACTGTTAAGAGAATGCAAAGACAAGGCAATCTTGGGGAAAACTTGCTTGCAAACCATCTTCAGGGAAAGGAGTTGTATTTAGAATAGAGCATTCTCACAACTCGATAAATAAGAAAAGAATCCAATGAAACATACACAAATGATTTAAACAAATGCTTCACCAGATGATGTATATGTATACATATATACATATATATGGTAAATGAGTACATGAAAAGATGCTCAACATTATTATTGTTAGAGAAATGCAGATTTAAGCCACAGTGAGATGCCATTCTATATCTGTTAGAATGCATAAAGTTAAAAAGACTGATTATACCCAGTATTGGGGAGGATGTGGAACAACCAGCAGTCTCTTACACATACACCACAGGTAGGAATGGCAATAGAAGAACCACTGTGGAATAGTGATTTGGCCGATTCTTGAAGAGCTAAGTATGGAACCACTACATGACTCAGCAGTTCCACTCCTGGACATTTACCTGAGATAAACAAAAGCGAGTGTCCATACAGAGACTTCTACACAAATGTCTGTAGCAACTTTATGTGCAATGCCCAAAAGCTGATAATAGTCCATCAGCAGGTAAAGGGCTGAAGACATTTTGGTATGCACTGTTCAATAATAAAAAGAAGTGAAATATCTATGGGTGCAACAACATGAATGATTTCCAAAATCATTATATGGAAGGAAAGGAATCAGACAAAAGAGAGTATAAACTGTATGGTTTTATTTGTAAGAATTCCCGCAATTACAAAATTCTCTAGAGACAGAGGACAACTGAGTGATGCCTAGGGATGAGGGTGGGAAGGCAAGAGTTAGTCTGGAAGGGGCAGGAGGGAGGAATTAGGAAGTAGCAGGAAGACTCTTCTGGGGGGTGGTTTACTCGTCAGGTCTGCAGTGGTAATAGGCTCGTGGGGGCACGCATCTGTTAGTCACTCAGGCGTGTCTGACCTCTTTGCAACCCCTTGGACTGCAGCCCACCAGGCTCCTCTGTCCATGGGATTCTCCAGGCTAGAATACTGGAGTGAGTTGCCATGCCCTTCTCCAAGGGATCTTCCCGACCCAGGGATCGAACCCTGGTCTCCTGCATTGTAGGCAGATTCTTCACCGTCTGAGTCACGAGGGACCAGGGTTTCATGGGTGCATCATAGGCCCACACATACCAAGTTGTAAAATTTTATAGTACGCCAGTTATACCTCTCCATAAAGCTTTTAAAAAATATAATCCTTTTAATTTTTTATTTTTACCTAGATAAGCCTTTTTTGTTTTTCTGCAAGCTGGACAATACTTTCTAAATCGCTGCAGGTACAGATGTGGGTTTGCTTGACTGCTGCATTTCACACTCTCGATCGCTGCCCTGGCTTTCTAGTTTAAATCAGTCACATAAGAGTCTGTTTCTGTCCTTGAACTGCCCTCCTCCCATTGACCTTCCTTTTGAGCTTCTGCACCTCTCCCCTTTGAGCCCCACTTTCTTTTGGTGACGCTGCTCACCTCCGTGCTCTTGTGGCTGCTGCAGTCCTCTTTTGTCCCTTCCACCCGTGGTCATTGTGGGGTTGGCTTTAGGCTTTCCAGCATTTCTTCTAGCGCATCCTACAGCATCTTTTTATTCGGTGATTCTTTGACACTACATGTGCTGTGTGTTAGACACCATGGAGAGAGAAATTACACATCTACCTCGCAGTCTGGCTGTCAGAAACTTTTTGCCTTAGTCACAGCTCAAAAAATATTAAGCACAGTCGCTTCCTTTTGTTCCTCCTCATCTGTTTACCAGGAAACCAGTCCTCCACAGGAATAGAGGACTTCATTCCCTCACTGCGCGTCCCCTTTCTGCCTTGATTCCTAGGCACTTCTTGTGGGAGCTTCAGACCTTACATTATTGACCTGTCAGAATCCTGGCCAGACGTTTCTACTGCTGCAGTCTGATTTATTATGCCATTTCTCAGAACTGACATCTTAGAAATCTTAAACTTGGCAGGCCCACTCCCTGACAATAAAGTTTTATTTTTTTACCTCCGCTATTTCTTCATTTCCAGTAAGCCAGATATCAAAATTCATCCAGACATCTGTTCTCAAGAGCTGTACCTATCATCACAATCAAATAATCCTTCTTGACACGTCCCCTTCTAAAGGCTTCATTTCATTATGGCCGAGGGTGTCTTCTTTGATCCTTCCAGCATTAAACATTCACTGAACCACAATTCCCTCATTTCCATAACTTGCAGTAAGTGATCACTCTCTTTTGTGTTTCTGTCACTGAAACTTTCCACTCTATGTATTTAAAGCTCAGACTTCTTCCATCCTCCTCAACCCATCTCAGAGGAAAAACTTTTCTTATATGTTGCTTCATATTAAGTTGTCTCTTTCTCTGCTGATTTGAAAGGCAAGGTTTTTATAATTTCCATAATTACTTGTACTTGTGTCTATTTCTGTAGTTTCTAATACAGTAATCTTTCTGTATATGAGTTGCTACTATATTATTGTGCTTTTATAATACTTTAATATGTTAGGTTCTTCTTTCATTATTTCTCTTTTAAAAATAGCTACTCTCAGATGCTTATTCCAGATGACTTTAGGATAATATTATTAAGTTTCCCAAAATTATATTGCAGTTTTTTGCTAGAATTGTGATTATAAATTAATTAGAGAATGAATGACTTTAACCAAATTATTTCTCTCATCTTGACATTTAATCTCTTGTCTCTATGATGAACGTGCTTACATTTATCTCTTAGTATAGCTTGTAGTGTGCTTCTCATAGGTTCTGCCTAGTTATTATTTTAGGTATTTTATACTCTTTGTTGATAGTGTAAGTGGCATTACTGGGGTTTCCTTCTAACTTTCAATGCTCTCTGTGTGTGATTTCACCCAGCTCTATAAATTTGATGACCAGCTCTGTGTAGAATCCTTCCAAATCTACAGTCTGACCTACAGTGTCGTATTTCTATTTTTCTTTTCATCACTCCTTTGTGTTGCAGAGATATATCAGTTCTCTGTATTTAAAAATAAATTCTTGGGCTTCCCTGGTGGTCCAGTGGTTAAGAATCTGCCTTGCAATGCAAGGGACACTGGTTCAATCCCTGGTCCTGGAAGATCCCACATGTCGTGGAGCACCTAAGCCCGTGCACCTCAACTACTGAGTCAGTGCTCCAAAGCCTGTGAGCCCCAGCTAATGAAGCTCACACAGGCTAGACCCTTGCTCCACAGCAGGAGAAGCTGCTGCAATGAGAAGCTCTTGCACCGCAACTAACGGCAGTCCCTGTTGGCCACAACTAGAGCAAGCCCACGCACAGCAATGAAGACCCGCCATGGCCAAAAAGTAAAAATAAGTAAACAAAACCTCAAGTTTTAAAATGAGTAAATTCTTCGTTTTCTGCCACTCCACACTGCCCTCCCTCTGTGTTACCAATCTTAATTTTATCACTGCTCTAGCAAAACAGCGCCAACACTGTGAGGCTGCTCTGGTCTGTCTGCCAGCTCTTTCGGTTGGGCCGCCATGGCTTCTCATGTGTCTGTCTCCTTCCTCCCAGCACCACTGTCTTGCCTTGTTCCAGCCTGTGCTCCTTTGTTCTCTGAGTTTGCTGTGGTGGTTTCTTTATCAGTGCTTTGGCCTCTGGTCTCTGTTCCCACTCTAAACCCAATATTCTTTTCTAAAACAATCATAGAATTTAAGATACTGATGTCATTATTAGCCCAAGATGACTCTCCTTTGCTCCTTACCTGATGAACCCCAAACAGCAAGCCTGCTAGTGGAGGTGATGGAATTCCAGTTGAGCTCTTTCAAATCCTGAAAGATGATGCTGTGAAAGTGCTACACTCAATATGCCAGCAAATTTGGAAAACTCAACAGTGGCCACAGGACTGGAAAAGGTCAGTTTTCATTCCAGTCCCAAAGAAAGGCAATGCCAAAGAATGTTCAAACTACTGCACAATTGCACTCATCTCACACGCTAGTAAAGTAATGCTCAAAATTCTCCAAGCTGGGCTTCAGCAATACGTGAACCGTGAACTTCCTGATGTTCAAGCTGGTTTTAGAAAAGGCAGAGGAATCAGAGATCAAATTGCCAACATCTGCTGGACCATGGAAAAAGCAAGAGAGTTCCAGAAAAACGTTTATTTCTGCTTTATTGACTATGCCTGAGTCACTAGTATATGTTAATGGTTCTGTTTTTCCATTTCCATGCGGTTTTTGAAGGCATTGACTTGAGGGCTTCAGTATTTTTAACATAGGTCTTGATAAATATTGAACTTTGTGAAATAAATGCAGCTTGGAAGAACTGAGGAGTATCTTTTGCATATATCAATAGATAGGTATAATGGAATTTGATGACGCTGAGCTCTTCTTGTGTTCTAACACTGAACCATCAGCACCAAGTGCGGATTAGCTCATGTTAATCTTATAGCCCTCCTGCAATGCTATCATAAAATCTTTATTCTACAGGTAGGGAAAGGAGCCTCAGAAAGAGTGAGGTATTGATTTCCTGATGATCCTGATACCTGGCGATGTCAGGATTTGAATTCTGCTGGCTTAACTCTAAGAGTTTTAACTTTAACCTACTGTCTTCTGTTGTCTCGCCTACAGCATATGGTTTCCTGAAGTGCAGTGCAAACATAGCTGATTCTTGGTATGAGCTCGTTTCTGACTCTGTGGTTTTCCTCCTTGCTCTGTACGGTTTGCAAGTCTACTCCCCCCCGCCCAAACTTACTTTTATTTACATTTATTTTTTAATCTATATTTATCATTCTTTATTATAAGCCTCTTCTGTCCTTGTTTTATTTTGTTTTAAAGTGTGTGATTATAACTTGTAGTTAACTCATTTCACTCAGTTAAATTTGTAATGACCGTCTCCTCTGAGGCAAGCATTTCTCTGGATACCAAAGGTACAGGGGCACGTGAGATATGCATGATTTTGCCTCAGAGGGACTTAATGCTGGGGTCAGTGTGTTATGGGACCAAACTTGAATCCACTTGCCTGCATGCAGTAAAGCCAGTATACTAACACTGGGTTGAGGTGAAGGAAGATGCAGTATTTATTGTAGGCACCAAGCAAGGAGTCCAGGGCAACTAATGCTGAAAAGATTTGAAGTCTCCGAGCAGTTTTCAGGCGAAGGTTTCTAAAGACAGGGTGAAGGAGCGGGGTTGTGGGGTATGTGATCAGCCAATGTTCTTCTGATTGGTTGGTGGTGAAGTAATTGGCAGTCACCATCATCAACCTTCTGGTTCCAAAGGGCCTGTGGGCTAGTGCTTATGGGTCAACATACAGTAAAGTTCTTCCACTTGCTGGGGGTTTCAGTATCTGCAAAAGAGCTCACAGGACAGGACTCAGAATGTTATCTATAGCCCCTGAGGAGGTGGCTAAATTATTGATATTATAATTTTTTCTTGCTTGACTGTTTTCCTTTCTTTCTGTGTTTTTTCACTTCTCTGATTAAATTTATTGTTTGAAGCTTTTCTACCGAGAAAAGGCAGGCAGAGGTCCCGGGGAGAGTCCCGTTCTGGGGAGTTCCTGTAGAGTCCTACTTAGCTACTAGTGCAATCACACCGCTTAGTGTTTACAAGTTAATGTGTAAGCATTCTGAGAACATTTCTTCAAAAACTAGGACCGTAGGAAAAATAAAAGATGCACATTGACTGTATTCAATAAGTATAAAAAGAAAAAGGATGATAAAACATATACATATACTTTTATAAATTACTTATTGAATGTCTTGCTCTTAATGAATCAGATTATTTCAAATTTTTCACTCTCTTCAACACTATTGTATTAAATGTTCCTGTAGCAAGGCTATTGTCCACATCTACAATTTTTTTTTTAGATAAATTCTAATAAGTGGAGTTACTGTGTTACTTTGATGCAGTAATTTCAAGGCAGTTGTATGCATTGCTAAATTACAGGTAAAATATTTAGATCTCCACTGTTGATTGTTTTAAAATGAAAAAGAGGCCAGTGCCAAATGCCACAGCAGATGTTGCTGATGGAGGCTCTTGTGTGATTGTTTGCATTTCTGTGTTTTATATATATATTTTTTCCCTAAACTTTCTTCAGTGAAGGCATAAAATAAAAAAGGATGTTGATTTTTCTACAAAGTTTCTAACCGTAAAACTTAAAAAAAAAAAAAACCTAAAAAAAGGTATTTCTTTTAAAATTTAACGTTGAATCAACTTTGATGAATAACCTAATACTTCATATTTTCTTAGAGAGTAGGATATATCAATTTGATGTATCTTCTTTAATAGGGTATGAAATTTAAATCTGCTTTATCAAAACTTCCAGTCTTCTTTTAAATTTTTCTTTGCCAAGTGGTTAATGTCACAAAATTAAAAGGAGAGATTCAGTTTTCCCCCTTACTTTGGTTTAATGGTATTAATTTTACCACAAAGCCAATTTTATAGTCTTAGATAATTTTCTTCATAAAGGTGTGTTTTTGGTTATTTAATTTAAATCTCAAATAAACGATATTTTGGTTTAGAAAATTGTATCTTAAGTTATGTTTTTCTGACAAGTAGGCAACCTTTAAAAATCGTTTGGATTTTTTTTTTAAGCTAAGAGTGAGACAAAATACAACTGCCATACTTTTTCCAATATAAAATGCTTATTTCTGTATTGTTTGGAGTGTCTGCCACATCAGATTAGTCTTTCTGCTAGATTTTCGGGGCTTCCAGCATCTGGCCTTACTCTGCTTTTCCACTTCACATCACAGGTACCCACTGCTAGACCAGTCCCTGCTCTCACACAGAACCCTGAACTGTCAGTGTTCATACCCTCCACCTCCAGGGTCTGCCTGGATGAGCAGTCTCCCTCTCGCTCACCTAACTCTCCTCCCCTCCTGCCCTCACTTGGCCACCATATAATTTGACATTTGATTATTTTTTTTTATAGTTCTTAAGCTTGTGTATAGTTTTTAAGTGTGTATATATTTTCTGATCAATATACTGCAAAAGTTCAATAAATATTTCTAATATGCTTCATAAATTCTTCTTTGATTTAAAAAATTTAATTACTGCAGAAAGTTTCCAGAGGGCTTGGTTTTTCTCTTAAGGAATAATTTATAATCCTGAGAGGATGCTGGTTTACTATAGATTCTCATCAGAAAGACTATCTCTTTTTTAGTATTCCTATGAATAATTTTTCATCAATAAGCATTATAATGAAAGGGGCTTCCCAAGTGGCTCAGTGGTAAACAATCCACCTACAAAGTAGGTTCAGTCCCTGAAAGATCCTCTGAAGAAGGAAATGGCAACCCATCCTAGTGTTCTTCCCTGGAGAATCCCATGGACAGAGGAGCCAGGCTACAGTCCATGAGGTCACAAAGATCAGACATAACCTAGTTCAGTTCAGTTCAATCACTCAGTCACGTCCGACTCTTTACAACCCCATGGACTGCAGCACGCCAGGCCTCCCTGTCCATCACTGACTCCTGGAGTTGACGCAAACTCATGCCCATTGAGTTGGTGATGCCATCTAACCGTCTCATCCTCTGTCTTCCCCTTCTCCAGCCTTCAGTCTTTCCCAGCATCAGGGTCTTTACAAATGAGCCAGCTCTTCGCATCAAGTGGCCAAAGTATTGGAGTTTCAGATTCAACATTAGTCCTTCCAATGAATATTCAGGACTGATCTCCTTTAGGATGGACTGGTTGGATCTTCTGGCAATCCAAGGGACTCTCAAGAGTCTTCTCCAACACCACAGTTCAAAAACATCAATTCTTTGGTGTGCAAATTTCTTTATAGTCCAACTCTCACATCCATACATGACTATTGGAAAAACATAGCCTTGACTAGACAGACCTTTGTTGGCAAAGTATAATGTCTCTGCTGCTTTTTAATATGCTGTCTAGGTTGGTCATAATTTTCCTTCCAAGGATTAAGCATCTTTTAATTTCATGGCTGCAGTCACCATCTGCAGTGACTTTGGAGCCCAAAAAAATAAAGTCTGACACTGTTTCCACTGTTTCCCCATCTATTTGCCATGAAGTGATGGGACTGGATGCCATGATCTTTGTTTTCTGAATGTTGAGCTTTAAGCCAACTTTTTCACTCTCTTCTTTCACTTTCATCAAGAGGCTCTTAAGTTCTTCTTCACTTTCTGCCATAAGGGTGGTGTCATCTGCATATCTGAGGTTACTGATATTTCTCCCGGCAATCTTGATTCCAGCTTGAGCTTCATCCAGCCCAGCATTTCTCATGATGTACTCTGCATAGAAGTTAAATAAGCAGGGTGACAATATACAGCCTTGGTGTACTCCTTTTCCTATTTGGAACCAGTGTATGGTTCCATGTCCAGTTCTAACTGTTGCTTCCTGACCTGGATACAGATTTCTCAAGAAGCAGGTCAGGTGGTCTGGTTTTCCCATCTCTTTCAGAATTTTCCACAGTTTGTGGTGATCCACAAAGTGATCCACACAGTCAAAGGCTTTGGCACAGTCAATAAAGTAGAAATAGATTTTTTTCTGGAACTCTCTTGCTTTTTCCATGGTCCAGCAGATGTTGGCAATTTGATCTCTGGTTCCTCTGCTTTTCTAAAACCAGCTTGAACATCAGGAAGTTCACGGTTCACGTATTGCTGAAGCCCAGCTTGGAGAATTTTGAGCATTACTTTACTAGCATGTGAGATGAGTGCAATTGTGCAGTAGTTTGAGCATTCTTTGGCATTGCCTTTCTTTGGGATTGGAATGAAAACTGACCTTTTCCAGTCCTGTGGCCACTGTTGAGTTTTCCAAATTTGCTGGCATACTGAGTGCAGCACTTTCACAGCATCATCTTTTAGGATTCGAAATAGCTCAACTGGAATTCCATCATCTCCACGAGCTTTGTTAGTAGTGATGCTTCCTAAATCCCACTTGACTTCACATTCCAGGATGTCTTGTTTTAGGTGAGTGATCCCACCATCACGGTTATCTGGGTCATGAAGATTTTTTTTGTACAGTTCTGTGTATTCTTGCCACCTCTTCTTAATATCTTCTGCTTCTGTTAGGTCCCTACCGTTTCTGTCTTTTATTGAGCCCATCTTTGCATGAAATGTTCCCTTGGTATCTCTTAATTTTCTTGAAGAGGTCTCTAGTCGTTCCCATTTCTATTGATTTCCTCTATTTCTTTGCTCTGATCACTGAGGAAGGCTTTCTTATCTCTCCTTGCTGTTCTTTGGAACTCTGCATTCAGATGGGCATATCTTTCCTTTTCTCCTTTTCCTTTGGTTTTTCTTCTTTTCACAGCTATTTGTAAGGCCTCCCCAGACAGCCATTTTGCTTTTTTGCATTTCTTTTCTATGGGGATGGTCTTGATCCCTGTCTCCTGTACAGTGTCACAAACCTCTGTCCATAGTTCATCAGGCACTCTATCAGATCTAGTCCCTTAAATCTATTTCTCACTTCTACTGTATAATCGTTAGGGATTTGATTTAGGTCATACTTGAATGGTCTAGTGGTTTTCCCTACTTTTTTCAATTTAAGTCTGAATTCGGCACTAAGGAGTTCATGATCTGAGTCACAGTCAGCTCCTGGTCTTGTTTTTGCTGACTGTATAGAGCTTCTCCACCTTTGACTGCAAAGAATATAATCAGTTTGATTTTGGTGTTGACCAGCTGGTGATGTCCATGTGTAGAGTCTTCTCTTGTGTTGTTGAAAGAGTCCCTTGGCAAAACTCTATTAGGCTTTGTCCTGCTTGTTCTGTACTCCAAGGCCAAATTTGCCTGTTACTCCAGGTGCTTCTTGACTTCCTACTTTTGCATTCCAGTCCCCTTAATGAAAAGAACATCTTATTTGGGTGTTAATTCTAGAAGGTCTTGTAGGTTTTCATAGAACCATTCAACTTCAGCTTTTTCGGCATTACTTGTCAGGGCATAGACTTGGATTACCATGATACTGAATGGTTTGCCTTGGAAATGAACGGAGATCATTCTGTCGGTTTTGAGATTGCATCCAAGAACTGCATTTTGGACTGTTTTGTTGACCGTGATGGCTACTCCATTTATTCTAAGGGATTCTTGCCCACAGTAGTAGAGATAATAGTTATCTGAGTTAAATTCACAGCCTAGTGACTGAACAATAATAACAACACCACAATGAAAAGGATGTCAGAAATGTATTTGAGTCCTGCTTCTTCTATTAACTAGCTTTCTGGTGTTAGATATGGGGCCTGATTTCCTTTATCTGCGAAAGGATTGGGTTATACTAGATCATTCATAAGACTCCTTCTGTTGCTTTGAAATACTGTTTGTCTTATATATTCCAGGGTGGATGTGGTGTCCTTCCTGATGTTGCTAGCACTTACTCTATAGAACATAATCAAGATGGAACTTTCATTTTTAATTCTTAGTTTGCTTATAGACTAATATTTCTATCAGTCAAATGTAAATATTGATCACATGTAGGTTTTAGATGCACAATATTACAGTTCAGCTAGTTGATTCAGAAAGTCTGCTGATTTTATTAAATTCTATAGGAAAAAAATACTATAAATCTGTTACATTTCATCTCATACTTTCCCTCTTAGCTTTAATAATCTTGGGAAAAAAATTCTTTTTCTTTCATAAAACTCACATCATTGAAACAGGAAGCTTAGGTCAGTGTCAGAATTTCTTCTTAATTCAGGCCTCATCATTCAGTCTGGGCAAGGTATGGGAACTTGCCTTCTTTGTGTGGTTCTACTGAAGTGTTTGTCCTCTGTGAAAGCCAATACAGTCGGCAGTGCCGGCAGAGATAAAGAGCCGCGTAAGGTTGTATTTTAGTGGCAAGGCTGTTTTGTGACCATGTTCTGCAGGCAGACCAGAGGTGACAGTATTATTTACTTTTGTTGCTTGGGGTCCAAAGAGAGAATAAATTGCTATTGATTTTTGAGACATTGCAGTGAAGGGTCTGAATGCCTTCAGAAGAGCTGGGTGGCAGGACAGCCAGTGATCATACAGACTGCCTTTGAAAATGAAAATTCATTTTCTTGTTATTGTCATAAAGATTTTTTTTTCATTCTTAGCACCAGTTACAGGATGATGTGGCTGTGGGGCTGGTGCTATTATAAATGTTTTCTGTCCCCCCAAAAGAATAGAATTCAGCACTTTTCACAAGCAGTCTGAAATTGATAAATAGACTTCTGTGTGTACACGTGCATAAATGTGATAACCTGGACTTGGAAGTGAGATTTATTTAATTCTTTCCCAAGGACAGTTTCAGGTTGGGCCAATATTTGGCAGCACAAAGGAAGGAAATTTGGTTCTTGTCTTATTTTCGTTTAACTTTTATAAGGGAAAAGTGCTTCTTAAGGGATGTATTTGCTTCCCTTAGTGATTTTTTATTTTTTCATCCAGGTACAGTATTAAAGTGCACACTTTTTTTGAATTTGAAAGATAATGAAGACATTCTAAGCATATCCATGCCAGTGACCCATCCTCTACCCTCATAAGGTGTATCACTCCTTGAAATGTGTTTGTCTTTAATCACTTGTGATAGAAGCATCCTAAATAAACCGCAATCCCATCTTTGGACGGGCTTTTCAGGTGGACTAGTGATAAAGAACCTGCCTAACAATGCAGGAGGGTAAGAGACACTGGTTCAGTCCCTGGGTCGAGAAGATCCCCTGGAGGAGGAAATGGCAACCCACTCCAGTCTTCTTGCCTGGAGAGTCCCAGGGACAGAGGAGTCTGGTGGCTGCAGTCCATGGGGTCGCAGAGTTGGGCATGACTGAAGCTACTTAGCACACATGCATGTCTGAATATCATCTTGGAAAGGCCACCTGTTTTTCTAAGAACCAACACTGAATGAATGGACTCTAAGTTGTGTGTCAAATATTATTGTTAATAATCAAAATCTGATAGAAAATCAACATTCCGACCTTAAGTTTTACACATACACACTTGCTTTAAATTTATATTAAAAAATGATAATTTTATCCTATCTCAGTTGATTTTCTTTAATCAACAACTTGATAAAATGTATCTGTCCCTTGTGTATGAAGAAGGAAGTTCCTAAATATACTCTAAGAGGAGTCATCGATTCAGAAAAACCTGGGTTAAAATCCAGATAAATTCATTTATACTCCAGGAAGATCGGCTCCTTCTTTATGGTGCCACCTCAGGCACAGATACCAAAGGAACAGTGGCCGATTAGCTCATACCATTTACCAGTCAAGTTATTTTTCTTAAATCAATAGCTCACTCCTCATTTAAGACTCTGGGATGGGACTTCCAGGGTGTGCAGTGGAGGAGAATCTGCCTGCCAGTGCAGGGGACATGCGCTGAATCCCTGGACTGGGCAGATTCCGCATGCCCGGTGCAGCGAGGCCCTGCCCCACAGCTGCTGAGCCTGCGCTCTGGAGCCGGTGCTTCACAAGAGAGGCCGCCTCAGCGAGGAGCCTGCACACCGCAACTGGAGGGCAGCCCCCTGCTTTTCATAGCTAGAGGAAGTCCTCACACACAACCATAAGTATAAATAAATTAAGAAAAAAAACTTAAACAATAGAGGAATCTAGGGTGACTCATGTTTTCAAGTACCTTCCCAAGTACCTCACCTTGGGAAGTGAGAATTATTGGCATCCAGAAATACCCTGGTGTACAGAGAAGAACTAAATTTAAGGCTTATAATGGCATAGATTGGGAAAGAGGTTGCAAATGGGAGTAATTTCCTCAAATTAGGAGGTGATATTATAATAAGCATATTATATACAAAGGACAAAGAGTTAAATCTGAATTTCTTAATTCTAAATTGTAGCTTACTATTCAGACCTCTAAATAAAGAGTCCTCTTTGAAGCATAATATTTTTAAATGGAGGGATTTGTAATTCAAGAAGATACAACTTTTAATGTTTTTGACTGTCTTGTTACTATATAATCATTTTATGTTTCCTGACAATTTGTTACTACTAATATATTCAGATGTGAACACATGTAAAAAATATGTTTACTTGATAATACACATTTTTTAGTTTCACAAGTAGAAATTTCAAACTTCTAAGATAGTGTAGGGTGCCCTTGGCCGTGGCGAGGATGGGATAGCAGGAAAAAAAGCATCGATTTTAGTGGTTTAGAAACTTGAGTGCAAAACTCATTTCTTCCAGCTACTCGTATGAATTAGGTAAATTGTTTAACCTCTTCAGGCCTTATGAGATGCCGGTGTGTATTAACGTCTATCTTAAAATGAAAAGGAAGTCAGCGGTGTAGGTGAAAGTACATTGTTAACATCATCACCACCATCAACCTGCCTTCCTAGAATGAAGTGATTGCTTGGAAAGCAAGTGTTGGAGTTGGAGAAAGGCAGCTGAAAGGCTCTGTCTGTTGTATTCTGGCTTCAAGTTTCAAGGGCCTATTGTATATTTCTCATTCTGCAGCCTTGAGTCACCCTAAGCTGTCAATTGTGACCACCAGTATTTTTCTGCAAGTCAGCCAACTTTGGCAGGGTTTAAGGAGCCTACAGAAATGTTGATAATTTAGGATAGGCTTCAGGTTGGTGGTTATTCTTCCCTTTCAGCCTCGATCACAGGAACCGGCTCCTCCGTTGTGCTGGGTACAGACCTTGAGGTCTCGGGCTGCTACAGCCTGGACCTGCACCTGGACTCCCCGTCGCACCGTTTGCCTCTGTGCTCAAGCTCTGCAGGACCCTGTTGCGTGATGACCGCAGCCGTGGCTCTTCAGCCCATGGATGGCTCTATACTTGGCAGTTAGTGTTGTTGATATGGGGCTTCCCTGGTAGCTCAGACAGACACTGTTGGTGTGTGTGTTAGTTGCTCGGTCATGTCCAGCTCTTTGTGACCCTATGGACTGTATTCCATCAGGCTTCTCTGTCCATGGAATTCTTCAGGCAAGAATACTGGAGCAAGTTGCCATTTCCTTCTGCACGGGAGCTTCCCAACCCAGGGATCAAACCTGCCTGCATTGCAGGCAGATTCTTTACTGTCCGAGCCACCAGGGAAGCCCCAAAGAATAGGATACCTATTCATTTAGCACGTGTAACTCTGTATATAACTTCTTGAACATTCTATAATTTTATCTGTAAAATGAAATGAGCAACTCACAAGGTACTTTATATGGCTTAAATCTGAGACACTTTCAGTGTCTCAAAAAAAGTTAATCTTTTTTCATTTTTATCACAATTCATGTACCTTAACTTGCATTTATTAAATGTATTTTTGAAAGCTTAGCTAAAAGATTCTAAACAGCACTTTGATTTTATCTACTATAGGTATAGATTGTATACTTTGTAATTTATCCATTTTAAACTAAAAAAAAATCCTAGCTGACTTGCATCATGATCTACCAAGAAGGAAAGCTTATTTTTCATTCTGAACAAAGAAAAGCAAAATGTTCAGGTAGATCTGTCATACAGAAAATATAATCTGTGCCAATAAAAGGAACTGTTATATTATCCACAGTTTAGGATTAGCCAGCTTTCTTAATTAGCATGGATAATTGAGGCTTGACAGTTCTTAGTGGTATTATCATGAGTGTCTTTCAGATGCTAATTTCCTTTATTGTCCTTGATTAATTTGTAAGTAATTAGATGGAGTTTAGCAGTAACCTGATGTGTTCACTCTTCTTATTAATATAGGTTAAAATTCATAATTCTGAATACCTTGTAACCTCATTTTAATGTTCCACCTGTAAATTCAAATGCTTGTTTATTATAGAAATGAGGATTAGTTGAATCTGGTTGGCCTCATTATATAAGTGCTTACTTGTTGAATTTTAATGTGCAGATTATAGGTACCAGATACCTCATAGTACCAAGAAACCTCTGTATTACTTCCATGATGTAATGCTTTTAACATAGTTACTAACTAGCTTGAAAATGAGTTTTCTATTTTTAAAACCTGACATAATTTTGCAATTGAGTTTGTACAAAGATTTTACTTTTTGAAAATAAATCCCAAATTTATTTGTGACATAAAAACATTATAGAATGCTGCTCCATGTGAACAGCCTCAGTTCACCAATCACCAGCTGCGTTTGGTTATATTCTTATTTCCTCTGCTTCCCTCAGCTTCCAGAATATTTCGCCCTACTACGAGTAATCTCTTAGGGGTGCTATAACTTGCTTCCTAGGAGGAATGGCAACATCATTTGTGTATATATCAGTGTCTTTTTTAAAAAAAAATAATAATGTGGTGTGGTTCACATGTGTTTTCCAAAGAATTATAGGTACTTTGAAGATTTTATTATTTTCCTGGAATCAGTGGAAAACCCAAGATTTATTCAAGTGTTAAACTTTATATGCTGTTATGATGGTTCTTGGCTTTGCTGGTGGCTCAGATGGTTAAGAATCCACCTGCAATGCAGGAGACCCAGGTTCACTCCCTGGGTTGGGAAGATCCCCTGGGAAAGGGGATGGCAACCCACTCCAGTATTCTTGCGTGGAGAATCCCATGGAGAGAGGAGCCGGTGGGCTACAGTCCAGGGGGTTGCAAAGAGTCAGACTTGGCAACTGAACACACACACACCCGGCTATCGTGACTATTGAAAGAATAAATACATGTGAAATGTTTGGAACTATTCTGACACAGGAAAGGCTGTTTACTAAGAATTAGCTAGTAAGCAATATAGGCGCTTTGGCTCCTGAGTTGCTCACAGGTGTTGAGTTGTAGGGGTGGAGGCACATTTGGGAACAGCTGGATACCGCATCACTCTGAGGTCGAGATGCAGGGTCTTCACTGTTCTTTCGTCAGCGAGGCCTCTGGTCCCTCCAGTCTCTCCTCTCTGGGCTGGGTCACTCCTCTACCACCCTGTTCCCCAGCCCCAGGCTTTTGAACAGAAAAACTCAGCAAGTGTACATCTGAATCTTTTCTGCTTCACATTTAACTAATTGTTTCTCTAAGCCTCTGATTCTGCCTTAAAAAAAATGCGTGAGAATAGAGAACATATCTAATACACAGATATGCATAAATTGTTACTTCAGCCACACCTAACAACCTGAATTTCCTGTATATAGGCCTCTAGGACACAGGAAACATCAAGTGTCCCAGGGCAGAACTTAGAATCCCTTTGTTTCTAGTAAAGAAGTCTCTGTGTTCAGCTTCTCCTCTGTGCCCAAATCACGCCACTGCTGGTTCCCTAATCAACCCAAAGTATCCTCTGTCTGTGGGTCCCACGCCTCCGCACTGATGTCTGTGGGTCCCACGCCTCTGCGCCTCTGTCTGTGGGTCCCACGCCTCTGCACTGATGTCTGTGGGTCCCACGCCTCTGCACTGATGTCTGTGGGTCCCACGCCTCTGCGTCTCTGTCTGTGGGTCCCACGCCTCTGCACTGATGTCTGTGGGTCCCACGCCTCTGCACTGATGTCTGTGGGAGCCACGCCTCTGCACTGATGTCTGTGGGTCCCACGCCTCTGCGCCTCGGTCTGTGGGAGCGCCACGCCTCTGCACCGATGTGTTTTCCCCAGTATTACTTAGTTGTGTTTATTCTTATTTCCACTCGATTTTATTCTCTTCAGCTGGCTGCTGTGTTTAGGCATTAGATTTTCCACAAATGTTTCATTAGAAACTTGTTCTTTTGAGTTTCTGACTCAATATTATAAGAAACTGAAATCAGGACTGGTCAGTGCTAACCATTCTCTTTTCTTAGTTGAATGTTGTTGTTCAGCACTCAGAATTATTAGAGTCCTAATTTCATCTCCTTTTCAGTTTGAAAGTCAACAGGTGAGAACCAAATCCTGGAACACCAATTGGATACAATAGAAAGATACGCGTTTCTTAATTTGGGGCTGTACATAGTTTGAAGCTGACCACATTAAGATCAGTGAACAAATGGCAAAATTTTCATTTATTTTTATGGCTAAGTGGTATTCCATTGTGTGTGTTTGTGTGTGTGTGTGTGTGTGTATCTCCGTACCTACATACATGTAGATATATGTCACAACTTCCTTGTCCATTCATATGTTAGTGGACACTTAGGTAATTTCCATACCTTGGCAATTACAAATAATGCTGCTATAAACATTGGGCTATGAACACAGAGGTTCATGAATTCATGTTTTCATTTTTTCAGCTATATAACCAGAAGTAGGATTGCTGGGTCATTTATAGTTTTATTTTTAGATTTTTGAGAAACTTCCATACGGTTTTCCACAGTGGATCACCAGTTTACATTCTCAACAACGCTGTATGAGGATTCGCTTATCTCTACATCCTCACCAACATTTGTTTTTGTTTTTGATGATAGGTGTGAGGTGATATTTTACTGTGGTTTTGATTTGCTTTTCTTCCATGATTAGCAAAGTTGAGCATCTCTTCACGTGCCTCTTGGCCATCTGCATTTCCTCTTTGGAAAAATGTCTATTCTGTTTTTCTGTCAATTGTTTAATTGGGTTGTTTGGCTTCTTTGATATTGAGTTGTATGAGCTATTTGTTGATGTTGGGTATTAACCTCTTACCAGTCATATCATTTGCAAATATTTTCTTCCATTCAGTAACTTGTCTTTTCAGTTTGCCAATGATTTACAAACTGACCTCAGCAATCAGCAATATTATCCAAAAAACAAAGACACACACCGAGACATACATATCGCCAAACAGACAGAACAAGAGATCCTGTAGCTATGTTTTCCAAGCTTAGTTGTGAATCAGATATCACAGTACAAAACTCATGAGTTGTAACCAGTGGTCGGAATAAAATTTTAAAAGGCTCTGTCACACTCCCACACACACTTTTTTTTTTCTTTTTTGGTTCAGTAATTAGAGATGGTCTAGGTAAGTGATCCAGAGAGCTCTGGTCTAAAGGTATAGAAGGAGTTATTTCCTCAGGGCAAGAATTCTTAATGAGATTTTTTTTTCTTCTTCAAGATTTCTCTGGAGTCTAAAGAATATTTTGACCATATTGTCAAAAACTGTATTTTTCTATGTCATAGGTTTATAGCCAAAATTTAGACCAGATAGTGCTCAACTTGGCCCTGATATCAAGGGCAGATTAGCCCCAGCAGGGATTGTCCCTCTGGTGAAGTAGGGGTCTTAGTTTGATCAGCCCCAGGCTGTTGATTACAAGAAGGAGTCCTGGACATAAGGGAACTTCAGTCAATTTTCCTATCCTGTGTCAATAAAGATCTAATATTTTTAGGCCATTTTTCTTATTATTGGATCAGTCATCTGAAAACATTTTTTTTCCCCCAGGGGGTTCCCAGGTAGGGTGTGGAACTTTAGAGCTTACTCTGATTCCCATATTAGCTCCAACAATTTGTACTAGATGTCTGGATGCTCAAACCAAACCAACAAACCCAAACCAAACCAGAACTTCACCAGCTGAGAGTCACATTCCAAATGAAACAAAAGGCAAAGAGATGCCTAGAAATCAAAAGCCAAGTGGCATAAATTCCAAACGTGACTTCCCAGTCCCACTAGACCTGCGACCTGGCAGAGTCGATGTTAGCAGCCTTTTCTAGTTCTGATATAGTTTCAAGTAATTTCTTGGTTTCCTGCAAAGAAGGTATTGTTTCCTCTTTTAGAACCTTCTAGATACCAATCAAAGTAAGCACTGCCAGCCTTTTCTCATTGTGCGTGCAAAAATATCAACCTTGGAATATCAAAAGAACCCCAATTTGGCCATTTTAGGTTGAGATCTCTTTTAGTATAATTTCTCCAAATAACTAGGTACTTGGCAGTATGAGCTCCGTACATATTGCATGAATCCAGCTGGAGTGTTAGTCAGAGGCTGGCTTTCTGACCCCACTTTGCTTCTGTTTTTGAGCGACTCTGTCTCCCATTTTAAGCTGACTTTGTCAGGAATACAGTCCCCAGGGAACTTGTGTAGCGGCCCGCGTGCTGCCTGTGAGCTCGACTCCTCCAGGGTCAGCCCAGAGTCGTCCCAGCCGCCTTAAACGTGTCTCAGATTCTGCCTCGGAAAAGCTAAGACCACCGTGGCTGCTCAGGTCGCTGAATGGCCAGTCCTTATGTGCGACCCCCAGATGAGCAAGTATCTCAATTAATGAGTGGGTTTCCCTGTGGGACCACTGCACAGTATGAGGGCTAGACCTCCATCATTCCCGTAAATTTCTCAGTCACCTGAGAAAACCTAAACTGGCTGGGAGGAATCTCGTCCCTTTCCTTCGGAGCAAAGCTGTCATAGATTCTCCTCATTTTTAACCCTGGCAAATTCTATAATGGCAGTCAGATTGAGGAAAAGTGTCAGATCAGCCTCTTAACCACTCGGTCAAGACCATTCAGTTCCCTGCAATGGAGCGACCTTGGTGTATTTCAGCCAAGCCCCGGGTATTCCTCAATTTTTTCCTAATCCAGACCCCCAACCCAATACCTTTCCACTGGGTGGGTAATTCCCCAGGCCTCTTTCGGCCAACCCCCCACCCAATATCTTTTGACTGGGTGAGAATTTCTCGGTATCTTTCAACCAAGTTCCACTCAGTGTTTAGACTCATGAGCGGGTATGCCTCGGATGTTTCCCCCGCCCTCTCTCCCCGCTCCCCGTATCTTTCCTACTGGGAGGGGGCAGGTAACCTGCTCCATCCCCAAATAAAACTCAGAATCTCAACCAATACGGGAGATTTGAGAACCAGGAGAGACTTACCCAAATTCGTCTCACTCGCTGAGGAGGTGGATGGGCGCAAGGGGCCCCTGCTGGTACCAAAGCTCCAGTTCCTTGTGGAGTCCAGTGAAGGAAGGAAGTCCATGCTGAGTCGCTTCATCGGTTGTCATAACTGTTGATTAAAAAAAGATGCACAACTTGAGAGTTGCGAGTTAAGTTTTATTTGAGGAAAAATGAGGACTGCAGCCTGGGAGGCAGCATCTCAGATAGCTTTGAGAGACGGCTCCAAAGCGGCATGGGGGAAGGCCACTATGTTAGGTTTCAGTGAAGGGGGAGTTCATTACCATTAGGCACTCATTTTATAAAAGGTTTCTTGTTAGTCATGAAGATCTGATGTCACCACGAAGGGATTTATTGCTTTTCTTTGTTCAGTTCAATTACTCAGTCCTATCTGACTCTTTGAGACCCTGTAGACTGCAGCACTCCAGGCTTACCTGTCCATCACCAACTCCCAGAGCTTGCTCAAACTCGTGTCAGTTGAGTCGGTGATACCATCCATCCATCTCATCCTCTGTCATCCCCTTCTCCTCCTGCCTTCAATCTTTCCCAGCATCAGAGTCTTTTCCAGTGAGCCAGTTCTTTGCCTCAGGTGGCCAAACTATTGGAGCTTGAGCTTGAGCTTCAGCATCAGTCCTTCCAGTGGATATTCAGGACTGATCTCCTTTGGGATGGACTGGTTGGATCTCCTTGCAGTCCAAGGGACTCTCGAGAGTCTCCTCCAGCACCACGGTTCAAAAGCATCAATTCTTCAGCTCTTAGCCTTCTTTATGGTCCACCTCTCACATCATTATATGACTACTGGAAAAACCGTTCAGTTCAGTCGCTCAGTCGTGAACCCCATTTTTGTAACCTCATTGACTGCAGCATGCCAGGCTTCCCAGTCCATCACGAACTCCAAGCAGCAAGCATCTTTTAATTTTATGGCTGCAGTTACCATCTGCAGTGATTTTGAAGCCCAGGAAAATAGTCTCTTACTGTTTCCATTGTTTCCCCATCTATTTGCGATGAAGTGATGGGACTGGATGCCTCTCTAGATATGAGGAGATGCAAGGACTGAGATCATAGAATCTGTTCCTAAAACATCCAACTATCTAAAGACCTGTCCCACCAGATTCCCTGGAGCACAGAGTGCCTCCCTCCACCCTGAACTCCCTCAGGGGTATTGCAGGTCCACAGCTATAGCAGCACAGGGTCAGTCTCCTGAGAGGCAGATGGCAAAGGCCTTTGTTGTTCAGTTCAGTTCAGTTCAGTCCTTCACTCATGTCTGACTCTTTGCAACCCCATGAACTGCAGCACGCCAGGCCTCCCTGTCCATCACCAACTCCCAGAGCTTACTCAAACTCAGGTCCATTGAGTCAGTGATGCCATCCAACCATCTCATCCTCTGTCGTCCCCTTCTCCTCCTGCCTTCAATCTTTCCCCGCATCAGGGTCTTTTCAAATGAGTCAGTTCTTCGCATCAGGTGGCCAAACTGTTGGAGTTTTAGCTTCAGCATCAGCTCGGTTACTATCATTTAAAGCTTATGAAAGTTGTTAAGGCTTCGATATGGCCAATTACATCCTCCAACCCCAATGAAAGCACACACACACACACACACAGCTGCTAAATGGTCATACCAATAGAATACAGATCTTTGACCCACTGGAATCATACCAGTGGTAGATTGGTTAGGGTTACCTCTAATTTTTTTAACGTGTATGACCTTAAATTCATAGGAATCCCAGGTTACACCTTTTTATCCATCCCTGTAGATGTCAAGGCCATAAATTAGTGCCACAAATCCACTGAGTTCCATACCAATCACTTTCTCTAAGTGTAATAATAGGCATAGTTCATAAAGCACCCAGCCTTGTCTCATAATTATCAGCTTGATAATTTTTAGTATGATTTAACTATTTCCAACATAGAGGAGTTTTTAAACTTAAATGACCATAGCCTGGTGTTAACTATGTATATCCTCCCCATAATTGTGGGAGTTTTCCTTTTAATAGATGAGAGGCTAATTTTTTTTATTGAGACTTAGCTTGTCACTCCAATTGAGTTTGACCCTAAGAGAAAGCTTAAATCTATGGCCAGCATCAGAGCAGGTATTATTAATTGGCCAGATGAGAGGATCCCATCTAGCAATATCATGAATAAATAGAATAGGACTGAACACTCATCTAAATAAATTTCCTAGAGGGTATCCAGTCAGAGCCCTAGAGATCCAATCCACCAAGCCCTACCCAATCCACCAAGGTGACCCAGGAGTAGTAGATACAGGTAATTGGCCACAACCCAACAATTGGATGGAGTTTTAAAGTAGCATAGAATCATGTCCCTGATAGAAAACATTTGCTTGATAGGCATAGGACCAAGGATTCAGGAAAACATAAATGATCATACAAATCAGATCAGCATCTTGGGCAAGCTGTCTACTTCTGATGTCGTCTTCTTCTTGTCCTATTGTGGTGTAGTTGCCTTGTTTGAGGTCAGCAGGCCCCTCTGTAGACCAGTCCAGCTTGGGGGCCTTTGGAAGTGGGAGTTAATCCACTTTGTTGTTCAGTCATTGGCAATGCTCTTGGTAAGTACCGATTTGTAGTTGCCAGTTCTTTGGACATTCTAATAGAGCAGGAGAAAATAAAAGAGTTAGTAGAGTAAGAGGGTAATCATAAAATATATTGCATTTTTTATACCATGCATGGGTTTCATAGGATTTTTAAAAAGATTTTTTGGTATTTAGTAATGATATGATGAATTAATTTTAAATTAAAGTGTTTTCTTGGCATGTAGAGTGCATGTTATCTGAGCAGTGGCATTGTATCTGGGCGTGTCACCACTTTGCCTGATACACATTTTATGATCCTATTGTTTTATGAAAGTATATTGCTTTTCATTTTCCATGATGAAAATATAATAATGTAACTTTTTATGAAACGTACTTGCAGGAAATGTGAAGTAGAGGAGAATTTGTTTTCATTTATTTTTCTAATACAGAATTTCAGAGGCAGAATAATTTCTTTTTGGCATCCAGTGGGTTAATCTCTCATGAAACTAAACCCCATTTTTATATTAAAATAAAATTGCTTTGAAAAATATGCTTTAATTGAAATCCTATCTAAGAGTAAAATTATGTTATTGATTATGATCAAAATACCCCAGACAGTGATGAATTCATCAATTCCTGTTTCAGTGGTGTTATAAATCTTTTAGTAGGAGCTGGAGAACGGGAACAAGATGAATATTTTCAAATTACAGTGGCACATTACTTATTATGTGTAACTTTCTTAATCTGTATACTGTGCAGGAATGGAAATGGCTTTTAAGAAGCAATGTAGTAAAGTAGCTTACAATATTATCTATGTCACAAATCAAACTGGAATGAAACTTGTTCCAATATAAATTTTAAAAATGTGAATCAGAAAGTTGACTGAACAGTGTATTTATCTGAAAGGAAGAAAGGCATAAAGTATATACTTTGTTCAGTTCAGTTGCTGAGTCGTGTCTGACTCTTTGCGACCCCATGAATTGCAGCACACACTCCCTGTCCATAACCAACTCCCAGAGTTCACCCAAACTCATGTGCATCAAGTCGGTGATGCCATCCAGCCATCTCATCCTCTGTCATCCCCTTCTCCTCCTGCCCCCAATCCCTCCCAGCATCAGGGTCTTTTCCGGTGAGTGAACACTCTGCATGAAGTGGCCAAAGTATTGGAGTTTCAGCCTCAGCATCAGTCCTTCCAATGAACACCCAGGACACTCCTTTAGGATGGACTGGTTGGATCTCCTTGCAGTCCAAGGGACTCTCAAGAGTCTTCTCCAACACCACAGTTCAAAAGCATCAATTCTTTGGCACTCAGCTTTCTTCACCGTCCAACTCTCACATCCATACATAACCACTGGAAAAACCATAGCATTGACTAGACGGACCTTAGTCAGCAAAGTAATATCTCTGCTTTTTATATGCTATCTAGGTTGGTCATAACTTTTCTTCCAAGGAGTAAGCATCTTTTAATTTCATGGCTGCAGTCACCATCTGCAGTGATTTTGGAGCCCAAAAAAATAAAGTCTGACACTGTTTCCACTGTTTCCCCATCTATTTGCCATGAATTGATGGGACCAGATGCCATGATCTTTGTTTTCTGAATGTTGAGCTTTAAGCCAACTTTGTCACTCTCCACTTTCACTTTCATCAAGAGGCTTTTTAGTTCCTCTTCACTTTCTGCCATAAGGGGGGTGTCATCTGNGCTGAGGAAGGCTTTCTTATCTCTCCTTGCTATTCTTTGGAATTCTGCATTCACATGCTTATATCTTTCCTTTTCTCCTTGGCTTTTTGCTTCTCTTCTTTTCACAGCTATTTGTAAGGTCTCCCCAGACAGCCATTTTGCTTTTTTGCATTTATTTTCTATTGGGATGGTCTTGATCCCTGTCTCCTGTACAGTGTCACAAACCTCCGTCCATAGTTCATCAGGCGCTCTATCAGATCTAGTCCCTTGAAAGTGAAAGTGAAGTCGCTCAGTCGTGTCCGACTCTTTGCGACCCTGTGGACTGTAGCCTACCAAGCTCCTCCTACATCAATGGGATTCTCCAGGCAAGAATCCTGGAGTGGGTTGCCATTTCCTTCTCCAGGGGATCTTCCCGACCCAGAGATCGAACCCAGGTCTCCCGCATTGCAGGCAGACGCTTTAACCTCTGAGGCACCAGGGAAGCCAAAGTATAGTTACAAAGGAATATTATTTGCAGTTGCAGAATAACTGTCCCTTGAATTCACATAACTAAGGAAGATATTTTAACACTTTAACTTCCTACTATATTATAAAGATATAAGAGATTATAAATGATTAACCCATAAAAAGTTATAGTTTTTTAAAGTCACTAACCATGTATGTAACTTAAAGAATTTTCAAGGTTCTTACAACTTGGTTCTTTGCATGTATATATATAGGTATATCTTTACATCTCTATTTATCTACCTGCCTACCTATCTCCATAGAGCATACTATTCATTGCATTTTCCATCAAAAAAGTGATAAGACCTGTGTTTGTTTTAAATATTTAAAAAACTTTTAAGTGCAATTACCTATTTAAATTTTTCCCTTAAGCTCCTTGTAGTACAATTTGTCCTGAGCTATACTTGGAGTTCAGGTGGTTTATGTGATTTTGGTATCCTAAATACCTGATTGTCAGTCAATTTACTGAGAATGAAATGTATAGAGATTTACATTCAAATCATAAGGTTATTTTGTATAAGGTTTACATGGCAATGAGTGCTGAATGTTCAGTTTGTTTTATTATAAGTAAATATTATATTACTGTCACTGGCTACAATACAGGAGACCTGGGTTCAGTCCCTGGGCTGGGATTGAATACTGGCAACCCACCAGTATTCTTGCCTGGAGAATCCACACGTATGGCGGAACCTGGCGGGCCACAGTCCCTGGGGTCGCAAAGAGTTGGATATGACTGAGTGACTAAGCAAAGCACAGCACAGGCTCTTCCCAAGAATTTTCTTAAGAATACCTTTGTATAAAGAGCTATTCTTGACTGATGAAAGTTGAATAGATACAGTCCCTGTCCACTAAAAAATCATTAAGATCAGTATAGTGTGTTGTAAGTAGTGTGTAGTGATGAGTAACAGTGAACCAAAGTGCAAAGTAGTAATTTTAAGTGCACCTGGTTAAATTTCAGCAGGATTCAAGACAGATGTACCATGCACGTGTTTGATTTTTGTCACAAGAGTTGGCAATATGTTGCATTCTTTAAGTAACTTCAGAATCTCAGAATTATTCTCATAGTATTTTATGTTAGTATTTTTTTTCTGAATTGTAAAATTTTACTAAGTGCATCATCTCTTTCCAATAATAGTGTGAGATAGAAACACATGTCATTTCAGATTTGCAGTGGCAGAAACGGAAGTGTTCAGATCATAGTGTTACCTAACAACTGGGCATTTGCGTCGGCCCAGCTCTCTCTCGACCTTACCGCATCGGCACAGGCGATTGAACTGTAGCGGGAGAGTAGAGTCATGGTGAGAGAGCTCGGGTCTACAGACAACATCGAGAGTCCCTCACTCATTTTTGTGGGGCCTTTTTTGCCATAGGTAGTTTGCAGATGTTTTCTTTCAGTCATTTTAATTTACTGAGTTTAATTTGTTTAATTATAGTAGAGAATATGCCAAAATCTAGATTTAAATGTGAATAACATAAATAGCCTGAATATCTTTCATATCTTAACTCTCTAAACATGTGAAATCAGTTCTTGGATACGGTTATGACATCACCATCATGGAGTTCATTATGCAGAGTACTGTTACTAATTATAAGTAATAATTTTTGAATATTTTTTTTGGTCAGAGGAACTGCCCTCTGCAGGCTTTTCCAGTTTCCCGTAATCTCAACACGTTGCTGCATTGCTCTGCCTCTATGGCAGCATGTGTGATTGATTCCACTGTAATGCTTGACTTTCCAGAACCCTGTAGAATTTTGTTTCGTTTATTTTTTGTTTGCTGTAATTATATGGGCTAACAACAGAGCTTCTGATTTCAGGCCAGGAGTTGGACTATCAGGCATTCACAAATTAACTAGGTCCATTTGACCTTGATGCTGGGAAAGACTGACGGCAAGAGAAGGGGACGACAGAGGATGAGATGGTTGGATGGCATCGCCGACTCAGTGGACATGAGTTTGAGCAAGCTCCAGGAGGTGATGAGGGACAAGGAAGCCTGACGTGCTGCAGTCCATGGGGTTGCAAAGAGCTGGACGCAACTGAGCGACTGAACAACAACAATTTGGAGTCAGGCCTCTGGAACATGTAGCTGTGCTAAGTTGCTTCAGTGGTGTCTGACTCTGTGCAACCCTACGGACTGTAATCACCAGGCTCCTCTGTCCATGGGATTTCCCAGGCAAGAATACTTGAGTGGGTTGCTGTGCCCTCTTCCAGGGGATCTTTCTGATCCAGGGATCGAATCCGTATCTCTTATGTCTCCTGCATTGACAGGCGGGTTCTTTACTGCTAGCACCACCAGGGAAGCCCCTTGGGACATGTATATCCAGCACTAATTTCTGTTGTATGAATGCCATAGACTTTATATATAATCTAGAAATCAAAACATAGACCCTTAGGATTTCAGTGAAAAAAAAAATCACATTCTGAAGTTTTACCTCATATGGTGTTTATTGCTTAATATTGATATTAAGCAAGGACATCCCTGTTTTATCTCTCTACCCTAGGAAAGCGTGTTATGCCTACCCTAGGACAATCTTCAAGCATGACCATATGCATATGCCTCGATATAGACTGGAATAAAAACATTCTAATTTCCTGTTGTTATATATTTTATTTTGTTATTGTGTCTCCTTCAAAGAAATATAATGATATATGAACTACTCTGACAAAAGTATTGCTCCAGCCTTATGTTAATGTGAAATTATGACTAAGAATTAAAGTTTTGGGGAGAAAACTCCAAGTTTATAGTCCTCAAGGCAAGCATAATTCATGTAGACTGCATAAACAGTATATATTAAGGCATACATTTCACTGCATATCTGCTAATAAGAAGATGCTGCATATCTGCGTCCAGTAGGCTGAGTTACACTGCTGTGGGGCCATACTTTTGAAGTCTGCATGTGCATGTTAAATTCTCAAACGTAACATGCCACTAACATAATATTTTTATAAACTATATTATTTGATCCTAATAGTTTGGTAGATAAGAATTTTTTTTTTTTTTTAGGAGAAGAGAAAGTTAATAAAAATGGAATTAAAAATAATACCATATTAGGAAATGTAAAAGTATGGGCATTTTTGCATCAATTAAGAAAGCAGTAATAAAACTTGCTTTACCATTCTCTGTACACTAAAGAATGTTATCCTTAGATGTCTTATCCAGGTAATACTGGAATACACCTTATCACAAATATCTTTAGAACCAGTAACATTGCAAGGACTGTGATATCCCACAACCCAGACTCTTCACCTGCTTATCTAAAAATCAAAGTCCAGGTGGGCTCCGTGTTTCATTATAAATCACACGATGAGTTCATGGCCAAGTTGGAACTCTAAATGGTATTTTATGGCTTCCTGCTCAGTGCTTGAGTTGTTTATACTGCCCTTATTTTAACAGTAGCTGATTATTAATTATCTTTCACAGGGCTTTGATGATAACTGTTACATACAGTAGATACATATTTCATGAAATAGACTTTATAAATTTGTGACGCATCCACTTTATTTCTGACTTGAAGTGACTTATATGTGGAGCATTAATGGAAAAATTCTCAGGAACTCCTGGAGCACTTCAGACCGCTGTGTTTAAATTCTCCTTTGAACGAAATCTTTAACATTGATCAAAAATAAATAAGTAGAAACTCATATTTCCTAGTACTGTGAAGCATATGGAAATTTCTTTAAATGTAGTATTTTGCAAACTAGAAAACAATTAAGAAACAAAGTGGAAATATGTCTTAGCATTCACTTTTCTTATTTGATGAAGAAATGGTATATACAAGTCAGTTGAAACAACATAGGCAAAGGTCGGTGGTTATTTAAAATGAAAGGAAAGAGGAGATGCTTAAAATCCAGGGTTCTGTGGGATGGTCCTTGGTGGCGGTTCAGCGGGTGAGTCGTCTGGTTCCCGCTTAGGCAGCCTCTGCGCTGTCCCTAGCGATCCTCTCCAGCAGACTGGCTCCTTGGCTGGCTGTTCCCTTTTGCTGTCCTTCTAGAGAACTGTACCCGTGACAGGGAGACTCAGAACATCAAAGTGTTGACTTTAAAATCTTTTAAAGTTAACAAATTTTTCATAGAAGTAAAGTTGCTGTGTGGAATTTATCCTCGTGGAATTTTGCTATATGCAATTCTAAAACTTTTGGATAGCTTCATGCTTTTCAGTAGATGAAGCATGTATTCTTTGCCCTGAAAACTTCTAAAAGGACTCTTTTGGTGCTTAGCTTCTTGTATTTTTCTAAAAATTTAGTATTTATAATTGTTGGAATAATTAAGTGAGTGGAATAAAAATAGTTGTTGACTAAGAATTAACATTAATTTTGTTGTTGTTGAATCACTCAGTCACATTCAATTGTTTGCGAGCCCATGTACTGCAGTATGCCAGGCTTCTCTGTCCTTCACTAGCTCCCGGAGTTTGCTCAAACTCATGTCTTTTGAGTCCAAGATGCCATCCAACCATCTCATTTACTCAAATTTGGTTTTAAGGAGCTTTGTTAGTATAGATTGGGGATTTTAATCACACCCGTGTGTGATTATTACTGCAGCAGAATTGATTACTTATTTGCAATACTGAACAAATATACCTATCAAATAAACATAATGCCATGTACACCAAACAAATCTCTGTTGAATTAGAAACTAAATCTTCTGTAGCAGGGGTCCTCAACCTCCAGGATCTGATGCCTGGTGTTCGGAGGTGGAGCTTATGTAATGATACTAGAAATAAAGTTCACAATAAATGAAACACACTTGAACCGCACCGAAATCAGCCCCACCCCTCCACCACCCCATCTGTGGAAAAGTTGACCTCCACAAAACCAGTCTCTGGTGCCAAAAAGTTTGGGGACCCTTGTTCTATAGTACTGGCTGTGTCAAGGATGTGATAATCAACTATGGATAATTGTATCAACTTACTCATTCTTTTGCTCATTCATGCATTCTTGCTAATTTTCAAAAAGTATTTATTAGGCATCTCCCATTGCTAGACACTGTACCAGGTGCTATGGGTATGGTATGAACAGGAATCTCAGAAATACAGTACCTGTCTTCAAGGAGCAGTAGGATTAAACCCAAGACAAGTGTAGGTAATGTCTCAAAGGTCTATGGGGAAGTGTGAGGAAAGGAGCTCTGAGGGAGTGACAGTGTAGCTGATGTCAGAACTAACAATAAAAAAAGAAGGGAATATAGATGTGTGCTTCTTGAGAAACCTGTATGCAGGACAAGAGACAACAGTTAGAACCGGCTGGACATGGAACAGTGGACTGGCTTCAGACGAAATCTTTAACATTGATCAAATGTTAAAGGAGTGTCAAAGCTGTACATTGTCACCCTGCTTATTTAACTTAATCCATCAATTTAACTTACATGCATCATGTGAAATGCCAGCCTCCATAAAGCTCAAGCTGGAATCAAGATTTCTGGGAGAAATATCAACAACTTCAGATATACAGATGATGCCACCCTAATGGCAGAAAGTGAAGAGAAACTAAAGAGCCTCTTGATGAAGGTGAAAGAGGAGAGTGAAAATGCTGGCTTGAAACTCAACATTCGAAAAATGAAGATCATGGAATCCAGTCCCATCACTTCATGGAAAATAGATGGTGTCAAAATGGAAACAGTGACAGACTGTATTTTCATGGGCTCCAGTATCCAGTACTATAGATAGTTACTGCAGCCATGAATTTAAAAGACACTTGCGCCTTCGCAGCATATTAAAAAGCAGAGTCATCACTTTGCCAACAAAGGTCCATGTAGTCAAAGGTAGGGTTTTTTTTCTAGTAGTCAGGTAAAGATGTGAGAGCTGAATGATAAAGAAGGCTGAGTGCTGAAGAGCTGCAGCTTTTGAACTGTGATGCTGGGAAAGACTCTTGAGAGTCCCTTGGACAGCAAGGAGATCAAACCAGTCAATCCTAAAGGAAATCAACCCGGAATATTCATTGGAAACACTGATACTGAAGCTGAAGCTTCAATACTTTGGCCACCTGATAGGAAGAGCCAACTCATTGGAAAAGACCCTGATGCTGAGAAAGATTGAAGGCAGGAGGAGGAGAAGAGGATGACAGAGGCTGAAATGGTTGGATGGCATCACCGACTCAATGGACATGAGTCTGAGCAATCTCTGGGAGATGGTGAAGGACAGAGAAGCCTGGCAGGCTACAGTCCATTTATCTCCAATTCAGGTAGCTCAGTGGTAAAGAATCTGCCTTCAATGCAGGAGCAGTTGGAGATAAATGGGGTTGCAAAGAGTCGGGCAAGACCTAGTAACTGCACAACATCTCCACATATCAGAAGAAGAGTAGAAAGAACCTGCCCAAAGCTTGTGGTGGGAGAAATACCTGGGGATGCATGTCTGGGGCTGATAAAAGGCAGTGTGGCCAGATTGCTAATGGGAGGAAGAGTGTATGACCTGAGGTTGGACCATGTCAGAAGGGGCCAGATAATGGAAGGACTTGGTGCTTAGTTGATCGTTCCTGGCTGACTCTTTTCAACTCCATGGACTGTAGCCTGCTAGACTCCTGTGTCTATGGAATTTTCCAGGTAAGAATACTGGAGTGTGTTTCCATTTCCTACTCCAAAGATCTTCCTGACCCAGGAATCAAACCCATGTCTCCAACTGCTCCTGCGTTAAAGGCAGATTCTTTACCACTGAGCTACCTGAATTGGTGGCTCAGAGGTTAAAGCATCTGCCTGCAATGCGGGAGACCTGGGTTCGATCCCTAGGTCGGGAAGATCCCCTGGAGAAGGAAATGGCAACCCACTCCAGTATTCTTGCCTGGAGAATCCCATGGACGGAGGAGCCTGGTGGGCTACAGTCCACAGGGTCGCACAGAGTCGGACACGACTGAGCGACTTCACTTCACTTCACTACCTGAATTGGAGATAAATGCCTATGAAGAGGCATGTAAACTATTGTAGAGTTGGGTGGGGATAGTGGTGGCATTATGTGCTTTCCAGGGCGTATGCCTTGGTTGCAGTGAGAAGTGCAGTGGTTAAAGGGGACAGATAAAGATGAAAGGAAGCTTTTGGGAACTTGTATTGGAGTGCTGCAGTGAAGATGGTGCTAATACGTCAGGTCTGATATTTAGAAAGCAGTTCAGTAGTGTTGCAAGGAAGAGCCAAATTCTGACTCATTGATGGATCTGTTTCTTTGACTTTAACCTTTGTTTTTACATTGTTTTTATTATTATCAGTTGTGTCCAACTCTTTGCAGTCCCATGAGGGTCCATGGAATTCTCTAGGCCAGAATACTGAAGTGGGTAACCTTTCCCTTCTCCAGGGGATCTTCCCAGCCCAGGGATTGAACCCAGGTCTCCTGCATTGCAGGCAGAGCCTTTACTAGCTGAGCCACAAGGGAAGTCCTTTATTATTACAATCATACATAATGACCCCAGCCTCAGGGAACCCTGCCCCTCTGCCTAAAAAGATTAACACATCTCCTCCCTAAGGACTGGCCTCAGGGAACCCTGTCCCTCTGGGTAGAGAGATGAACACATCCCCTGCCTACAGGGTTTGACCTCTGGGAAGTTCCCCTGGAAAAGGGAATGGCTTGGAGAGTTCCATGGACAGAGGAGATTGGTGGGCCACATGTAGTCCATAGGGTTGCAAAGAGAAGGACACAACTGAGCGAGTAACTTTCACTTTCACTTACATGCAATGCAGGAGACCATGATTTGGGTTCCTTGGGTTTGATCCCAGGGTGGGAAGATCCCCTGGAGAAGGGAATGACAACCCACTTCTTCATCCTTGCCTGGAAAATCCCAAGGACAGAGGAGCCTGGCAGGCAACAGTCCATGGGGTCGCTAACAGTAGGACAGGATTGAGTGACTAACACTTCCCTGAGGTTGGCCATTCTAGGAGATATTCGCAAAATAATGGTCTTTACTTTTTCAGTTTTCCCTCTTCTCTATAAAAGAACCTCACATCCAGACCCTGATAAGGTGGTTAGAGACATTAGTCTGCCATCTTCTTGGTCAGCCAGCTTTCTGAATAAAGTCATATTTCTTGCCTCAACACCTTGTCTCTTGGATTTATTGGCCTGTTGTGCGGTGAGCAGACTGAGCTTAGTCTCTGAAACAGTAGAAGTGATGATGAATATGGAGGGCATGTGAAGGAGAGGTTCATAGATGACACTCACCCTTTTAGCTTAACGGGATGTAAAATGAGGTAATGAGTTAATTCCCTGAAATCTGAATTTCTGGGGGAAGACCAGGTCACAGTTCATGAGTGAGTGAGTGAGTGAGTGAAGTCTCTCAGTCATGTCCGATTCGTTGGAACCGCATGGACTGTAGCCTACCTGGCTTCTCAGTCCATGGAATTTTCCAGGCAAGAGTACTATAGTGGGTTGCCATTTCCTCCTCCAGGGGATCTTCCTGACCCAGGGATTGAAGCCGGGTCTCCTGCATTGCAGGCAGACGCTTTACCGGTTGAGCCACCAGGGAAGCCCTCACGGGTCATAAATAGCCAATATTTTCCATCTTGTCTTCCAGCTTCATTTCATTGGTAGTCACTGCCTAGAGTCTTAGACTGATAAAGATCTTAAAGTTCATAGGATATTTCATGATCAACTAATTTGAAAAAATACTGCGAATGAATTGTGCTTGTCTGTATCCTAATTCAGTTCTTGTTTACTCTAAAGTTAACTCTGACATTTTTAGCTGAAAAATCACCAATAGGTTAAAGTTTATACAATAGCAGTTGCCGGTGAATCCTATGTTCTGGGTATTATTCCAAGGGTACAGTCTACTTTATGTTTTTTAACCTTGAGTGTGGATTAGCATTTAGAATGATATAGGTTGATGTGGAACTCTCTCCTGTTCAAGAAGAATTTTTCTTAATTGAGCCTAACATACCTTTTAATAGTGGGATTTTTTTTAATCTATAAGGTGAATTCCTGGTGTATATGGACCTTGAGGAGTACACTGTGTCATGCCACTAATGTTCTAAATTACTGTTAGTGAATAATTAAAAGTCAGTTTACATTTCACTCAGTATAGTTATCTCTCATTTATGAGTGCATGTGTGTTTGTAATTATTGGTTTGCAGCTCATATTCAGTGTAAATGGATTGTAGCTGAAGCTTTGAGGAGGAAGTGCCATATGGGATTACAACTTAATGATGACCCAAGTCTGCCTCTCATTTTCCTTGTATCTATCTTAAAGCACAAAAGACCTCCCAAGTAATTGAATCTATCCTTTTTGTGATTGAATTCCAAAGGGGCCTGTTGTAATTCCTTTATATATATATATATATATTTTTTTTTTTCTTTTTCTGTTTTAATGATAAAACAATTTTCTCAATGCTGTAACTTACTAAACTTTCTTTAGGAGTAAATTCCATGTGAACATTCATAAAAGCTAAGGGATAATATGCTTTACTTTACTTGCTAATTGGGGCTTCCATGGTGGCTCAAATGGTAAAGCACCTGCCTGCAATTTGGGAGACCCAGGTTCGATCCCTGGATTAGGAAGATCCCCTGGAGAAGGAAATGGCAACCCACTCCAGTAGTCTTGCCTGAAAAATTCCATGGACAGAGGAGCCTGGTGAACTACAGTCCATGGGGTTGCCAAGAGTCGGACACAACTGAGCGACTTCAATTTCTTTCTTTCTTTGCTAATTAGTATTATTTGTGTATTCTTTCTCTTTGTAAATACTCAAAAATAAAGAAGATATGACTATGTCTGTATGGCTAAATATATAACTATTCAGTAAAGTTTAGGAGGCAAAAAAGTCCCTACTGTTTCCTTTTTAAATATTGGAATGCAATGCAGGAGACTCAGGGTTGATCCTGGGTTGGGAAGAACCCCTGGAGAAAGGAATGGCTACCCACTCCTGTATTCTCGCCTGGGAAATCCCGTGGACAGAGTCTGGCGGGCTACAGTCCCTGGGGTGGCAAGAGTCTGATACAACTTAGTGACTAAACCACTACCACCATCACCACATTACAACCATTAAGCAACAATCTACTAAGGAAATTTTAAAATATCCATAAATTAATCCAACTTTGATTATACTTTTTTAATCACATGGATGTCAGATAGTATTCATTCAATAAAAATGAGATCAATTAGTTAAGGCCTAACAACTTTGCTTTAGGTAAGAAGGCCAAAATCATTTATATAATAATAACTTCTTTATCTTTTTATTATTTTGGAAACATTTTCTGTGAAATTTTAAAAAAGCATCTTTTAAATTTACTTCAATAAAAGATCAATAGCAATTTAATTAGTTAAATTTTTTTGTAATAACTATACATACAGAATCTCTTGATNCTATACATACAGAATTGGTTAGAAAATCATATTTGGATTTATTAAAAGACTAGAACATTCTTTTAGTATGGAAAGAATGTGAGTTTCTGTTTATTAAGGAAAATAATGAGTTTCTGTTTATTAAGAAAATTGGTTTTCTCTTTAATGAATCAGATTTGAAAGGAAAATTTTAAAGGTAGATAACAATTGGAACATTTTGCAGAATGATCTCTTATTGTCCTGATTTGCAGGAAAGGGCCAATTCTAACTCCATGTTGGATCTATTTCTTTGATTTTAACCTTTGCTTGTCTTTGCTTTTGTTATTATAATCATACATAATGACCTGCCTCGGGGAACTCTGCCCCTTTGCCTTTGTTCTGCTCACAGGAAAATAATCTGACCCTACCCACCTGTGAATGGCTGCAAGAAAGAAGAGATTAACAGATCCCCTCCCTTCCTGGAGGTTGGCCTTTCCAGGAGAGATTTGCAAGATTGTGGCCTTTTAATTACTCCCTCAGCTCCTCCCCTTCTCTGTTTTACACTAGAACCTGACATCCTGACCTCAGCAAAGTTGTTTGAGACTTTGCTCAGTCGTCCTCTTGAGTCTGAATACAGTCTCATTGTTTGCCTGAACGACTCGTCTCAGAAGGAGCGTGGACTCACTAACAATGATGAAAGGTAAATCAGCCCTATTTGCTGTTGTTATTGTTCAGTCTCTCAGTGGTGTCTGACTCTTTGTGACCCCAGCGACTGCAGCACGCCAGGGTTCCCTGTCCTTCACCATCTCTCGGAGTCTGCTCAAACTCATGTCCGCTAAGTCGGTGATGCCAGTAATAGCAGTTAACTGTGTGTGTAGGACGCGGAAGCCCTGGACATTCCTGCCTGTGGGGAAAAGGCACTGACTGGGACTCAGATCTTCCCTCTCCTTAGATCTCCTGCTGCCCTCCACCCTAGCTGCTGTCTCTGCCATAATGGAAGGAACTGTACACAGCGTGGCATCATTTAGGACTTTGCATTCTGAAAGGATTGTCACACCCGAGCTGTCCTTACAAGTCAGCAACCTCATCCATTTCTCACAATTAATATATCATTTTCATAGATGATCGCCTTGGGTCACACCTGTGTTGAGAGGATCCCAAGGGAATGGAGTAAGACTATGGGGCCCTGCAATAAGCCAGTAGGAAAAAAAAACGAGAGAAAGGAGGGTTTTTCTTACTTTTGAGGTCATACTCAGAGGTATTTATATTTTTGCAGATAACTAGTGGGCATGGTCCAGTATTCAGTCTGAGGTTTTAGCCGTGGATAAAGATTTATCAAGGGCTTCCCCACTGGCTCGGGGGTAAAGAACCCTCCTGCCAATTTAAGAGCTGTGGGCTTGACTGACCTGAGTCCAGATCCCCTGGAGAGGGAATGACAACCCACTCCAGTATTCTTGCCTGGGAAATCCCATGGACAGGGGAGCCTGGCAAACTACAGCTCATGGGGTCGCAAAGAGTCAGCACTGTCTTAGTGACTAAAGAGCAACAGCAAAGAGTTGTCAAACCAGCTCCAAAAACGCTATGATGTGTTTATAGCTGTTTTGGCTTAGGTCGAGACACTTCAGAGAAAGTGTCCTCACCATTGTTTCCCGGCTGCCATTCCCAGCCAGGCTGGACAGCTGGCAGGTTTCCTCTTTAAGTCAGCCTCCACTTTAGTGTGTGTTGGTGTAGAATTTGGTTTCATGGAAGTAGACACTTGAAACGTGAATCCAGAGTAACTTCTAGCAATATTAAAAATGATCAATGGCAGATTGAGTCAGCCATGCATACCTATGCTCACAATTGTTATAGCATGGCTGTAATTTCATTATTACTGTTGCATTTAATAAAATTATCTCCTTCCAGGGGCAAATGGTCAAGGAGAATAGAAAGACTTATAAGCAAAACTATCCCCACCCTTGCTTATTTTGGTGATCAGTTTTGTTTTTTTTTAGTATTTATTTATTTATTTTTGGCTGCCCTAGGGTTTCTGTTGCTGCCTTCGGGCTTTCTCTAGTTGTGGAGGGCAGCAGCTGCTCTTCACTGCGGTGTGCGGGCTTCTCACTGCGGTGGCTTCCTTTGTGGGGCACAGGCTCCATCTAGGGCGTGCGGGCTTCAATAGTTGTGCCTTGGTGGCTCCAGAGCTCAGCCTCAGTTGTTGGTGGCACACGGGCCTAGCTGCTTCGTGACAAGTGAGATCCTCCCAGACTGGGGATCGAGCTGGTTTCCGTCACATTGCAAGGTGAACTGTTAACCACTGGACCACCGGGAAGACTGCCGATCTATTTTTATATACTCTTTATTGAATGTCTGTCATGTCACAACTCCTTTCATATGTGATTTATAGATTCTCATTAGTTCTCATTAATATATAGATTTCTAAATGGCATGATTAAGACTCATAAAAGTTGAATGCATTGTATAATATGTAATTGATCTAGACATAACTGGAATATGAACCCACTGGCACCGTGAATCTGAGATCCTTGTAGGTCTATGACTCAACCTTGATTATATACTTCTTTGGCTCTCTGTACTTAACCAAATACATTGTCCTTTGGGAAAGATAGGCCCAAAGTTTACCAGAGGTTAAGGAGATCTATATCAGGCTGAGTTGTCCAGAATATTTATGGTTTAGGCATGCTGTCCTGGCATAATTATTACTTATGCCCCATTTCACCCTTAAAGTATCCTGGATTGTATGATAAACCATATGGTCACTTTACTTAAAAATTTAACTTCTCATCTCAGTACAATTAAAGTGTGAGCTCTGTGGACATAGAGAGCTCTGTCAGTTCTACTATTATATCACCATCACCTGGAAGAGCTGTTCTTTAGTCGCTAGGTCATGCCCAGCTCTTGTGACGGTGTAGGCTGTGGCCTGCCAGGCTCCTCTGTCCATGGGATTTCCCAGGCAAGAATACTGGACTAGGTTGGCATTTCCTTCTCCAGGGGATCTTCCTCGATCCAGAGATCAAACCCAGGTCTCCCGCTTTGGCAGGCGGATTCTTTACCCCTGAGCCACCTGGGAATCCCACCTAGAACAGTATCTGACACATAAATGCCCTCAATAAATATGTGTTGAATATTGTGTTGACAGGTATTTGATATGTGTATCAGTTGGGGTTCCAGAGAAACAGAACCAAGGTTAGATAGATATAATAAGAGAGCAAGTAATAAGGTTTATTTTAAAGATTTGGCTCACATGGCTACAAGGCCTGGCAAGTCTGACATTTTTAGGGCAGGCCAGCAGGCTGGAAACTCAGGCAGGAATTTTATGTGACAGAATTAAGGCAGAAGTCCTTTCCCAGGAAATCTCAGGTTTTTTGCTCTTTAACTGACTGTGGGAAGTCCATCTACACTGGGGAAGATAGTTTCCTTTCCTTAAAGTCAGCTGATTGCAGGTGTTAATCACAACTACAAAGTCATCTTCACAGCTGCATCTAGATGACTGATCAAACAACTAGCCACCACTGCCTAGCCAAGTCAACAGATAAAAGTTAGCTGCAGTATGTTTGTACATACTCATATTTACACTGTGAGCCAAGCCGAGAGATAAGTGCTTATTGGTGAAAAGGAGCTTCTGCACACAGTGTTAATATGATTTTTTAGAGTAAAAGATAACCAAGACTTTAATTTCCTCAGAAGAGTTGCATAATGAAAGAATTCTTATAAATACAGGGAGACTTGACTGTTGGAATCTCATGTTACGTAATGTAAAATCTCAGAGCAGAGAATATATGTTACGAAAATGCGGTATAAAGTATGTCCTTAAGGCAGAGCATTTTGAAGCTTTTAGGAGAAAGCTATCTTGGTCTTGCGAAGTAGGCGCATGTGATGCTCGAAGTTCTAGTCTTGAGTTACAGTGCTGTCATTTTCTATCTCTAGTCTCCTTACTTGTAGCCTCAAATAGTTCTTAATTTTCGGATAGACATGCTGTTACCTTTCTGACAGTAGTTGAGGAAAAGGTGTATAGGGGAATATTTGGGACACTCTCCAGTGATCAACACATTTTGCTCCATAGACAGTTATTTTGCACTGCAGTTGCAGAAAGTGAAAGTCGCTCAGTTGTGTCCTACTCTTTGCAACCCCATGGACTACACAGTCCATGAAATTCTCCAGGCCAGAGTACTGGAGTGGGTAGCCTTTCCCTTCTCCAGGGGATCTTTCCAACCCAGGGATCAAACCCAGGTCTCCTGCGTTGCAGGTGGATTTGTTACCAGCTGAGATGCAAGGGTAGCAGGGGGCTGACTCTAATCCCTAGAGCTGGGAACTCTAACATGGTGTTCTATAACAGGAACTGAAAGCATTTCTCCATACTATTTGTTGCAACAGAGGAGTGATGAAATGGTTGAGAGGGGACATAGGCAAGAAAAGTAATCAAAAGTATTGAAAATTGTGATTACACTGAGCATAGAAGCAAGTTTTCGATTTCCTAGGTGAGCAGCAAGAAGGCCTGCTGACCTCTGGGGCACACCTTAGTGAGCTGTACAACAAATAGTGAATGTAAAATGTTAGCTTAATGCTTGCTCAAAGGTCTGAGCGTTTTTGTTTGTTTGAGCTATATTTACAAGTAAAGAATTCAGCCAACATCTGTATATTATTAGTAATTCAACTTTGAAACCAAACTTATTACATCTCAGATTTCTGTATTTGAGATTTTTAAGACAGGCTGCTAAAACCAATTTATATTAATAGTCTAGCTGTTCATGTGTTTGAATACAGACTTATAATATTAAGTAATCAAATTAAACTACCTGACTAAAATGAATGTTAGGATTTCTTGAGTCTGCAATTGTCCCCTGTGATATTTGACTCCATAATAAGCTTTTGCTCAAAAATTGGACTCTATATTCTCCTTGGTTTATTTTCATAAATTTAGTTAGCAAAATACTATCTTTGAGATAAATATATTTGGATGAATGTATAAAAATTATTCTAGACAGAATGACAAGAAATTGCTAATAGTGTTAACCCTTGAAGACAGTGCCCAGAGGGGTAGGGGAATAAGTTTGACTTTTTATTTTGTAACTTTCTATACTATAGTTTCCTAATCAGTTTTGTTTTACTTGTGTACTTTCTGTTCTTGACTGTTTTTTTCTTGTAGCTCTTTACTTTTTAGGAACTTATTTATTTCACATATTTGGTATCTTCATTTTGCCTAGGAAAACTGGGATCTGCTTTAGAAAGTTTATGAACAATTGCTCCGGAAATAACAAGACTGGTTCTTTTGTGTATGTGTGTGAGAATCTTTTGATGAGATACTTAGGAGTGAGATTGATGTAATCTCTTAATTATATCTGACTGGTTACTTACTCCTTTATTATGAATGCTTTTTAAAAAAGTCAATCACAATTTAGTTTCCAAAAGACAACAACTATGACATCAAAAAAATTCTAGCTATCAAAGAAATAATTGAAGAACACCTGACTCTCTCTTTTTTATTCTGTGAAAGAGAACACTCCAAAGGAAGAGCTGTAATAGATCTCTTATTGTTGCTCTCGGCTGTCTTCTGTAAGGCAGGTGGGGTGCTCAGGTGCGTAACTGAGCTGACTATTTGGAGAGGCACAAAAATCAGTTATAGGGAGCTCCCTGTTGGTCCAGTGGTTAAGAATCCGTGCTTGCAACACAGTGGCTATGGTTTCATTTCCTGGTCAGGGAACGAAGGTGCTGCGTGCTGCAACCGTGCAGCCAAAAGGCAAACAACAACAACAACAACAAAACAAACAAGTATGAAGTCAATTATAGCATTGGAGATGTCATCTTTTGGATTTCCAGTTAGGTGCTTCCTCCTCCAGCCTTTTCCATGAATGAGATAATAACGACTTGTCTTTTATTTCTTTTTTTGTTCCTTCTTTCCTTTCCTCTCTTCATCCTCCCCTTCCCTCCCTTCCTTCCTCCTTTCCTTGGAAATTCATGTGATTTGTAGTAAGAATCATAACAATTAGGGAGGTAAAAGGGACCACAGACAGCCATAATATTAGAATCACTGTCAGTACGCAGTGGATAGTGGGCAATAAAGTAGTGAACGAGAAAGCAGCTCCATCATGACGATTTGTATACTGTAATGTGATCCAATGAACGTTGGCTTTCCAGTGGTGGAACCAATTTGATCTTTGGTTCCTCTGCCTTTTCCAAATCCAGCTTGTACATCTGAAAGATTTGGGTTCATGTACTACTGAAGTCTAGCTTGAATTTTGAGCATAACCTTGCTAGCATGTGAAATGAGTTCAGTTGTGAGGTAGTTTGAACATCTTTGGCATTGCTCTTCTTTGAGATTGGAATGAAAACTGACCTTTTCCAGTCCTGTGGCCACTGCTGAATTTTCCAAATTTGCTGACATGTTGAGTGTGGCATTTTAACAGCATCATCTTTTGGGATTTGAAATAGCTCACCTGGAATTTCATCACCTATACTAGCTTCGTTCATACTAATGCTTCCTAAGGCCCATTTGACTTCACATTCCAGGATGTCTGGCACTAGGTGAGTGACCATACCGCTGTAATTATCTGAGTCATTAAGACCTTTTTTGTATAGTTCTTCAGTGTATTCTTGGCTTCTCTTTATCTCTTCTGCCTCTGTTAGGTCCTTACCTTTTCTGTCCTTTATCATGCCTATTCTTGCATGAAATGTTCCCTTGATATTTCCAATTTTCTTGAAGAGATCGCTGGTCTTTCCCATTCTGTTGCTTTCCTCTATTTCTTTGCATTGTTCATTGAAGAAGGCCTTCTTATATCTCCTTGCTATTCTCTGACACTCTGCATTCTGTTGGGTATATCAATTGGTTATATTTAGTTGGTAACGTAGGATACTAAAACAATTAATGCTAAAGATATTTAAATTAAAAAAAAATTTTGACTCTTAATTTATGAATAAAAATAAACGAGTGTGTTCCTTTTTGCCACTTTTGGAAGGTTTAAAAGAGAGAAATGTGCCTACAGAGAACTGTGCTATATGTCTGTGAGCTTTGCTGATCTAGTAAAATGCTGTGTGTGACAGACTGTCTCACTACCTACCATCCTTCTCTATGAAACAGAAGTTATTAAATTTGCTAAAAGTCAAAACTAATAATTATTATCAGTAGAAGCAATAATGACAAAGGAACACAAGTGTATGGTTCTTTGGCTTATCAAGAGAAAAATGAGACCAGTGTTTCCTAAGTGAAGTGAAGTCGCTCAGTCGTGTCCGACTCTTTGCGACCCCATGGACTGTAGCCCACCAAGCTCCTCCGTCTGTGGGATTCTCCAGGCATGAATACTGGGGTGGGTTGCCATTTCCTTCTCCAGGGGATCTTTCCGACCCAGGGATCGAACCCAGGTCTCCCACATTGCAGGCAGACGCTTTAACCTCTGAGCCACCAGGGAAGCCCCGTGTTTCCTAAAGGACCAGTTAACTCCAGCATAGGAGGGTGGGTGAAGGAGTGAGTATGCCAGTTAGAGTGACTGACTGGGGGAACCGGATTCTCCCTGCTTTGCCTTGCAGTATCTGAATCTGATAAGAAATAACGGAATGTATTAAATTTTTAGTAAAATTTGCTCAGTTTTGATAGGATTTATTTACAAGAGAGAATAAGGAAATGGAAGTATCCCATAAAAACTTTACCACCAAGCATTGCACAAATGCAAAGCTGTAAATTAACTCACTCTCTTAAAATGATAAATTGGTCTTAGATTAACTAAGAATGGTAAAAGGTTCTTCTTTACCTGCTGAGTAATTTGCTCGTGTGGCAGGGATTTTGTATCTCAAGAATAATTTTCTCAGCTTTGTGTTGACCTCATCATGTCTTTGATTGTTTACAAAGACAAAACAAACTCATGCAAACAACAGCAAAGATTGATGACCAGTGATTCCTCACTTGTGAAGAACCAAAGTTTCCTATACTCCTGCGCTGCCTTTTTTTTTATCTTGATAAATAAATAACTAAATATTGTTTCTCATGCTCCCATGTTTCTATCTTAATAACTAAGAAAATCTTTTTTGTCAGTTCTTGATTTTGCCTTCCTTAGATTTGGTGTGAAATTTAGAAAAAAAATTTTTTTTTTCTTTTATGCTGAAAACTGTCTTTGCATTTTTCCAGAGGACCTCTGGACAATCATAAAGATTGTCCTTTCATTTTATAAGTAGAAAGATAGGAAGAAAATATGAGGTTCATTTGGTGGTTCTTTGTTTCTTGATTAGCTCAAGCTGTCATAAGAGCTGCATAGGTTAAGTTGTTGAATATGAAAAGATGGTCAACCTTCAATAGGTTAAGATTGTAGAAGCAAAATATTATTTACTTATATACATATTTTATAGATAGTACACATTTTGAAAAGGCCCTGGATATTTGTCAGTGTGCCTGGTATGTTTGTAACTCGCAGAGGAAGTGTTAATTTTACTCTTGTTCATTGTGATATTATTGGTTACTATAATAAGTTAACGACAGTAATAAGTCTCATTGTCAAACCGTTGTTCTCTCTAGTGCTTGCTTGATGGCTCTGCTATAAGCTGTAGGTTAGAATTTGTACTTTCAACAAGGAAGAGTCTCAGAATCTATGGGTGTAACGGTACCACACCATGGGCTACTTCACTTCGTGGCCAAGTTTGAGAGCAGACTTCCAAGTGGGCACTGTTAGAAATGCTCAGACCAGACCAGGGCAGAGGCAGGGCTTCCGGGTCTTTCTTCAGTCCAGCAGCAGATGAAATGCTATCTGGTGGAGCAAGACTTAATCACCAAGGACTGAATGAACTGATGAGAGAAGTTTATTTGGATATTGTTGGTACTGTTTGAATGGTGTATTCTTCATGGTTCTGTGAGGAAGCCCTTTCTCTTTCTGGAGATGTCTTTAAGTCTCAATGTAATAGATTTTAGTGTGGTAAACTGAAGTGAAGTATTTTAATGGTATCTGATTTTTACTTGTCCCATAGGATTCAGAAATGACACTTTTACTGGTATTTGTTACTTGGCAATCTAATTATTGGTGAATAGACTCGTAAGAATCTTGCCCTCTTTTTACCAGAGTGTAGTTGGAAAAATCAATTGTGCAACTAATATAACTTTTGAGAGTGATTGTCATTGAATCAGGTATGAATCGCTCACTACTAGGGAGAGGTACTCCCTTGGAAGCCTGTATGAAGACTAATGTGGTTTAATGCCTACAGAGTCCTCCCAAGAACCTTGGCATAGAAACTGGCTTACATGGTGCCAGCCTCATAACTTGTGTGGTCCCCTGCCAGATCAGAAAGCTGAGAAAATTTTGGAATCCAAGAAGAGAAGAATATACCCAGATGCATAGACAAAGGTGAAATCTTCTAGACTCACAATAAAAACATAATTGAGGATTTAAGAATCTAATCCTATAAGAGACACTAAACAAAAAGTGCAGAGAGAAGTTAATTCTCAGTCCTTCATAGTTACTCAGTACTGTAAGGCCCTAAATTTGCAGAGCAAACTCAAGAAGATTCGTATTTTTAATCAGGACCCTTGCTGCATTAGGTTAAACCTAATGAGGCTAGACTTTCTGTTTAAAGAACAATCTGTGGGGATTATTTATGATCAAGGGGTAAGAATATCAGAAAAATCTTCTGAAGAATAGAAATGGGCAGGCGCCACTGGGCGTTTCTTCAGTTCAGTGTAGGCTTTGTCCTTTGATTTTCTGTTTTCTGACCTATGTCATAACTGTAGGGGAAGAGGTCAATATATAGATTATGATATGGTAAAGATGCGGGTACTTTCTGCCTGGTGGAAAAGATGATTTAAAAATGTATCATTTATTGCCCCATTGGACATTAACTCCTTTTGTATCTATTAGAGCAATCGTAGCACTACTTTTTAAAATGGATTGTAAGCACCTTGCTCTTCAAGTTCCCATTTTAACTGATTTTAACATCTTTCTGTTTTCCTCATTAATTACTGAGTTTATAAAACTTTTGGCACGTGTTTATTTGACATTTACATGTAAGTCATGGTTTTACCTTTTCAAAAATTGTTCTTTATTAGGCCTGAGCACCTGGGGAATGGTGGTGCCATTTCCCCAAGTAGAGCATTCTAAGGAATAAACAGGTTGGGATAAGCATGAGATTATGGAAAATATAAAATACATTGTTTTAGAATATTTAATGCAAAACAGGTCTTTGTTTCCTTGAGAATGTTTATAGTGGTATTAAGCAAGATGACCTAGAGGCAGACAGGCAGACCTGACCTGGTTAGCGGCAGAACCACAGAGGTGTGGAGAGAGATGTGTGCACGGTAGGGCGTCTATATAGATGTAGAGAATCTATTGCCTTTCCTGTTTCCTTTAATATAAAATTTTTCTTCAGTTGGTCTAAAAGTTTTTTTTTTTTTTTTTTTTGGTCTAGCCTATCTGTTCTTGTGCGTTCTCAGTCTCTCAGTTGTGTCCAAATTCTTTGTGACCCCATGGATTATTGTCCGCCAGGGTTCTCTGTCCATGGGATTTCCCAGTCAAGATTACTGGAGTGGGTTGCCATTTCCTACCCCAGGAGATCATCTCCACCCAGGGACTGAAACTGAGTCTCTTACATCTTCTTGTCTCCTGCATTGGCAGGAGGATAGTATACTTATTATATATTAAATCATGAAAGAGTTGTTTGAAAGCTTTTCATTCATTCTGTGCCTCAAAGAGTTGAGCAGTAGTAACAACCATTTTGGGATATTGTTGTTTTACTTTTCTTGTTAGGCATAAAGGAAAATAAATAATGCGGAATTCTTTACAGAGGGAAATACAGTGTCTACTGAAACAAATTACAAGTTGAGAAGGAACTTCACAATTCAGCAATTCAGAATTTGTCTTTTTTTTTTTATTTTAGCTGATCATGAATGAAACTGTGAAAGAGACTATGAAAGAATCTGAAAACATCATCTGCACTGATTATATTGGCTACAATTGGAGTTGAGTTAGAGATGCTTTCTTCAAGCAGTTTTAGTCTTGTTGTCCATTGGCTTGAAAATCTAGTGTTGTGCAGAAAAAATATTGTGCAAATTAGAAATTAGTGCATGAAAATTAATACTGATGAAGTAAATTTAAGAACAAGTGACATAAGTTAGTGACTTTTAAGGAAACTAAATGAAGAAAAACATGTTTCTCATTAACCTAACAACTGACCCAAATTTACAAGGATTTGCTAACATTTTAAATTAAGGTACTGTTTCACTATTTAATTTTATAAATAATAGGCAGTTTCTAGGGAAGGAGAGAATGCAGAAGTTAAATATGAAATTGTAATTTTTCATTTCTTCCTAATTTCAAGCTAGAGATTCTGTGTGAATTGAATTAACTTCTCTGGGGCTCAAATTAAGGCTAAGTAGAGGTGAAACCTTCAGAGTTGGTCCAGTGCTGACGGGAAACCTGTGTGTCCAGCTCTCACTCACTTCTGTCCACTTTGCTCAGGGGTTCTTACCAGAAGCCTCTTCTGGATGTTAGAATTTTTAAGGGCTGTCTGGCCCCAGTTGGAGTGTGTGTGTGTGCGCATGTGTGTTTATTTGCAGATTTGCTGCCCTGGGATCTCAGTCTAACCATCTGTGTCTCTATCTATATTTTGCTTCTTCGTGTCTTCTCTTCTCATTGATGTTTTGTGCTACATGCGTTCTATGTCACTGTTTAGAGCAGTTGAGGTCTCCTGAGAAGCTGCAGAGACAATTAGGATCTGCATGTGTTTGCCCGATAAATCCCTTAAGATGCCTTGAACAAGGCAGCATGTTACCTTTAATGATCTCTTTATCACCCTTGAACACAGTTACCTTGCTGGTAAAATAGAGGTTTGAAACCGTCTTTGTTGGTTGGTTTTCTACATTGCTCCACGACAGAGGGAGAGAGCGCAACAATTTCAAAGCCATATTTAGCCAAAGATTTGTTGCTCTTCTTATGTATTTGTATTGAGTATTTATTTCATGTCAGATTGGTAGAATAAATTTATGTGGCTGAGATTTTTTTTTTTTCTGGTGACTTGTTTCCACAGGAGATAAAAAAAAAATGTATTGTCCGATAGTAGAATTACGAGCATATGAAAATTATAGTAATTTAACATTAACTTTTTGTGAGCAAATTGTGTGAATATTTAAGTAATATGGAACTGTTACTGAGATTTAGAAAGTGTCAAATAATTTATTTTCATTGTAATTTCCACTATATTTCAGTCACAGCACTCAAGAGTACTGAAGTATTTTAATTCTTAATGGAATGCCTTGTACCCAGGATGCTTTGTAGCTTGTTATTTGTTTGTTTGGGAGCCAGATTTTTCTGTGAACATCCCTGATGCCTTTATGATTTAGAGCTGATATTGCTACTAACTGAGTGAACACAAGGAATTGAGATTGGTAGAGTAGATCTGAAGAGTAGGTCATATTTCCTGAATTTCAGCTAGACGTACCATATGAAATGGATCAGGTCCCCAATCTCTGAAATCTGAAATTAGTCATGTGCTTGAGATATTTACATGTACTAGGTAACAGATCCACTGGTGTAAAACAATTAGTGGAATCATCAGAGACTATTAAGTATCATCAAATTGTTTTCCTTTGAACTTTATGTGATTATCACTGAGAATCAGCAAACTCTTAAATCATAATGACAGTTTGAAAAATCTGACTGTTAGCCAAATTAAGAAATAAAATTCCTTGGAAGAGCAATGCAGATTAAGAGTATTATTTAAATAAAGATTAATAACAAGGTGAGGTAATGTGACAAAGCGCTACTGTTAGCGAACGTTTGAGATGTAGGGTAAGAAAAGCATCATTAACAGATAGGGTCTCACACACAGTCAAGCAAAGTCCAGTCTGATGCTTTTGAGCCACCACTCATAATCATATTGATGACTTTACCCTAAAAGTCAAGTCCTTCTGTGGCACTGATTTGATTTTTATGAATGGTCAAACATCGAGAAAGAGAAGGAGGTGGGGTATGAGGGGGAAAAAGAGAGTGATGGAGATGGGGATTGAATTATTATTATTACTGAATTATATATTTTGTAAATTGGATATGTGGCTCAGAGTGCAGTTGACTACCCTTCCCAAGACCCAAGGTTGTGTCTTTCCCATGTTGAAAACATGTCTGAGGCCACTCTGTTAACTATTGTATGTGAAACTTGGCTCTTGTGAGCACACAGAACTGGCTTGCATGAAAGGGAGAAATCAAGGTAAACTACAGAAGATGGTTTGTTCTTTGATAGATGCAAAATAGTTAAGGGAAGAGTACAGTATTTCAATTTAAAAATATCATAGAATTATAGAAGCTGAAAGGAATAGAAAGCTTCAATATTACAAATGAGGCAATTGGAATCTAGGAGGATTTATTTAACTGAGTAAAGATTTGTCTGCCGCTGTCCTTGTGTCGGCCATTGGTGGCGATACGAGCTAAAGACATAAAATCTTGCCATAAGACACGTGCGGTCTGGAAGGAGAGAGTCATGAGAGTGTACCTTTACAATTCCAAGTGATCCAGGCTGAATTAGAAATTGCAGAGAGAAGACTTTCCAGAGGTCACGGGCTCAGCCCCCCAGGACGTACCCCTGGCGTTCCAGGCTTAAAGAAGGGCCAGAGCCAAGGGTAAAGGCGGGAACGCACACCAGCTGTTCCGGACTTGAAGGAATTCAGGCTCCTCTGTGGTCTGTTTCTAAATGCCAGTTAGTTCTCTTGCCTCTATGCCTTGTAGCAGTTTCTTCATGCACGGGGTTTTCTTTATAACTATCTAGTTTCTCATTGAACATTTTCCACTTTTAATTATTTAGAAGCTATTTATTAATGTTGAGTAAACCATTGTTTATGTGTCTCTCCTACTTAGGATATTTGGGGCAATGATGAAAAGTGGTTTGCGTATTTAGTCTCGTTTAGTTTGGCAGCAGTGGTCTTCTTCCCTCTGTCACTTCATTCTGCATCCCAGGAACGTCCCAGGTCCAAGGGGGAGAGAGACCCTTATCGGGCTGCTGGCACTGGCGTGGGGTGCTCGGGACACTACATTCAGTGAGTGGGAGCGGAAACCAGGCCGTCTGCAGCCTCCAGTTCCACGTGCATTCATATGATCCGCAGTGAAAAATCAGCCAAATTGTATGAAGTTCTATAAATCTGGTTTTATTAACAGTTGAACTTCTCTAGAAGCTAGAATCTTAGGAGTTATGATCTTTATTTTCCCGAGGAGTAAAATGGATCCATTCACTTGTTTAGGGTTGGTCACTACTCACGCCTGACTCTTGTGACCCCATGGTCTGTAGCCCGCCAGGCTCCTCTGTCCATGGGATTTTCCAGGCAAGAATACTGGAGTGCGTTGCCATTTCCTTATCCATGGGCTATTCCCAACCCGGGGAACAAACGAGGGTTTCCTTCATTGCAGGAAGACTCTTTACTGACTGAACCACCAGGGAACCCCCCGCTTAAGGGTTTAGTTAGTCTGATTTCAAACCATGAGATACCATTGTAGTACTCATCTGGGCTGCCATAAGGAATAGCAGTGAGATGCTAAGAGATGGATATAAAAGATACATTCAAAGTTAATACACACATAACATATAACTGAAGTATTAAAAGTTAATACTATTAATATTTTAAATAAATAAATCCTTCTCACATAGGATTGTACCTACCAAATCCTTTGAATGTTAGTTTTACATATGTTTTCCAGAAAAATTTCTATAAAATATCTTCTATTATGAAGAAGTTAGCTTGATTATTTTTTTATTACATTCAGTTCAGTTCAGTTGCTCAGTTGTGTCCGACTCTTTGCGACCCCATGAATTGCAGCACGCCAGGCCTCCCTGTCCATCACCAACTCCCGGAGTTTTCCCAAATCCATGTCCATTGAGTCAGTAATGCCATCCAGCCATCTCATCCTCTGTCATCCCCTTCTCCTCCTGCCCCCAATCCTTCCCAGCATTAGGGTATTTTCCAATGAGTCAACTCATCACATGAGGTGGCCAAAGTATTGGAGTTTCAGCTTCAGCATCAGTCCTTCCAATGAACACCCAGGACTGATCTCCTTTAGGATGGACTGGTTGGATCTCCTTGCAGTCCATGGGACTCTCAAGAGTCTTCTCCAACACCACAGTTCAAAAGCATCAGTTCTTTGGCGCTCAGCTTTCTTCACCATCCAACTCTCACAGCCATACGTGACCACTGGAAAAACTGTAGCCTTGACTAGACGGACCTTTGTTGGCAAAGTGATGTCTCTGCTTTTTAATATGCTGTCTAGGTTGGTCATAACCTTCCTTCCAAGGAGTAGGCGTCTTTTAATTTCATGGCTGCAGTCACCATCCGCAGTGATTCTGCTGCTGCTGCTGAGTCGCTCAGTCGTGCCCGACTCTGCGCGACCCCACAGACGGCAGCCCACCAGGCTCCCCCGTCCCTGGGATTCTCCAGGCAAGAACACTGGAGTGGGTTGCCATTTCCTTCTCCAATGCATGAAAGTGAAAAGTGAAAGTGAAGTCACTCAGTCATATCCGACTCTTCACGACCCCATGGACTGCAGCCTACCAGGCTCCCCCATCCATGGATTTTTCAGGCAAGAGTACTGTAGTGGGGTGCCATTGCCCCCCAAGATAAAGTCAGTCACTGTTTCCACTGTTTCCTCATCTATTTGCCATGAATTGATGGGGCCAGAGGCCATGATCTTAGTTTCCTGAACGTTGCGCTTTAAGCCAACTTTTCCACTCTCCTCTTTCACTTTCATCAAGAGGCTCTTTAGTTCTTCTTCACTTTCTGCCATAAGGGTGGTGCCATCTGCATATCTGAGGTGATTGATATTTCTCCCAGCAATCTTGACTTCAGCTTGTGCTTCTTCCAGCCCAGCGTTTCTCATGATGTACTCTGCATAGAAGTTAAATAAGCAGGGTGACAATATACAGCCTTGATGTGCTCCTTTTCCTATTTGGAACCAGTCTGTTGTTCCATGTCCAGTTCTAACTGTTGCTTCCTGACCTACATATAGGTTTGTGAAGAGGCAGGTCAGATGGTCTGGTATTCCCATCTCTTTCACAATTTTCCACAATGTATTGTGATCCACACAGTCAAAGGCTTTGGCATAGTCAAGAAAGCAGAAATAGATATTTTCTGGAACTCTCTTGCTTTTTCTGTGATCCAGCAGATGTTGGCAATTTGATCTCTGGTTCCTCTGCCTTTTCTAAAACATTTGTTACATTAGACTATTTTATTAGAGTAGTTTCTTGTATTTTTTATAGTATTATGAACAAACTGAATTTTTGTTTCAGTCACAGTTTTGTCTATCATTTCAATTTTTGCGTCTGTCTTATTTCCATATTTATCTTTCTCATTATAGTTACACAAAATCATTTCTTACAGTATCCCTTTAAAAGCCCCCGCCCCAGGCAGGTCACCGGGTTAACACTGAAGCTTCCTGTTGGAAGAGTTGGTTACTATAGTGTAAGGACAGCTGGTCTTCCATCTGTAAGTGATTGTTGACAATTGTAATTTAATTTTGGCATTTAACTTATTTGTTGTTGTTCAGTTGCTAAGTTGTGAACAACTCTCTTTGACCCCATGGAGTGCAGCACACCAGGCTTCTCTGTCCTTCTCTATCTCCCAGAGTTTGCTTAAACTTAGGTCCACTGAGTCAGTGATGCTGTCTGACCATCTCATCCTGTGCCACCCCTTTCTCCTACTGCCTTCAGTCTTTCCCAACATCGGGGTCTTTTCCAGTGACTTGGCTCTTTGCATCAGGTGGCCAAAGTATTAGAGCTTCAGCTTCAGCATTAGTCCCTCCAAGGAATATTCAGGATTGATTTTCTTTAGGATTGACTGGTTTGATCTCCTCGCTCTCCAAGGGACTCTCAAGAGTCTTCTTTAACACCGCAGTTCAAAAGCATCAATTCTGTGCTCACCCTTCTTTACGTGTGGTTCTCACATCCATACATAACTAATGGAAAAACTATAGCTTTGATTATATGGACCTTTTTGGTAAAGTAGTGTCTCTGCTTTTTAATATGCTGTCTAGGTTTGTCAGAACTTTTCTTCCAAGGACCAAGTGTCTTTTAATTTCATGGCTGCAGTCACCATCTGCAGTGATTTTTGGAGCAGCCCAAAATAAAGTCCGTCACTGTTTCCATTGTTTCCCCATCTATTTGCCATGAAGTGATGGGACTGTATGCCATGATCTTTGTTTTCTGAATGTTGAGTTTTAAGCCAGTTTTTTCACTCTCCTCTTTCACTCTCATCAAGAGGCTCTTTAGTTCCTCTTAGCTTTCTGCCATTAAAGTGGTATCATCTGCATGTCTGAGGTTGTTGTTATTTATCCTGGCAATCTTGATTCTAGCTTGTGAGTCATTCAGTCCAGCATTTCGCATGATGTACTCTACATATAAGTTAAATAAGCAGGTGACAATATAAAGCCTTGACATACTCCTTTCAGGATTTGGAACCAGTCCATTAAACTTACTAGTAAAGTAGTAAATGTCGCTCAGTCATGTCTGACTCTTTGCGACCCCACGGACTATAGCCTACCAGGTTCTTCTGCCCATGGGATTTTCCAGGCAAGAATACTGGAGTGGGTTGCCATTTACAGACTTCTTAATACAGCAGGCTAGAACTTTATAAGGACAGAAGTAGGTGACCTGACATGAAGTTTGCTCTGACAAACCGGATGACTCTGCTCTAAAGCTTTTGTTTTTCTCTAGAATGTAGATCACCTTGCCCTTCAAATACCATAGAACTTTTCAGACCGTCACTTGGGGGCTGCAAAGTCTTGTGGCCTGTCATACTTGAATGAAGTTTTGGCAAATGATGAGAATTCTACCAAAGGACTTAAGAATCAATATCTATAATTTCCTGGTTATACTAGTCAGTTTGACCAAAGTCTTTAAAATGTGGCCAAGTGGTTCTATAAAACTTATGTTGATTCCTATTGATTTTTTTTTTTTTTTTGCTTTACAAGTTAGCAGTTCTGAATAGTATCTTATTCTGGATACCTATCATCAGTTTGGGGACCTGCCTCCGAACACATTTATAAGACAGGGCACAATGTATTGATATCTTATGCATTTGTGGTGAAAGGGAGGGAATGAACAAAGTGGCCTTTTAAAATACTGGCACAATTCAAGGCCATTTAGTGTGAGATGGAATAATACAATAAAGAGATCTTTGCCTCTGAATGTGAAGGCTTTATACAAGATTCATGGTAGAATCAGTTATTGGAAATAGAAATATCTTAATTCCCCATTACATGTTTTCCCCCAGATAATAGTGACATTTTTGGAAAGAGATTTTAGATAATGATCACGTCTACCACATCAAATGTATACCGAATTGTCAGCGATTGATGTTAATATTGATGGCTCCTTCTAATCAGGCTAAATGGGAAGATGCTCAGATTTAGGATCATTTTAAAATAGCTTTAATTACTAAGTCCTATTAGCAGTTTGGGCAGCCTGGGAAATCAAAGTAATTGATATTAGTTTTTCTAAAGATCTGTGCAGTATTAAGAAGAAGAAAACCTCTTAGGTTGGCAGGACAATGAAAAGCTTAGGGAAGAATTTACAGTTGTTTTAGTTAAAAAGGCTTTTTGGATACCTACTAATTATTTGATATATTCAGTAATTTTAAAATTATTTTTATACGCTATTGCTATATGATTTAAAGTGATAACAAATCAATGTGTTTACTGTACAAGTAAGACACTTACTGGAGTTGGAAGGTATGAACGTTATATTTCAACAAATACCTTCAGACCTGTGTGGATGGTTGATGCAGGTGATAAATCAGACATAATTCTGGTCCAGTAGGAATTTACACTGGGCCATAGAGTTTATCCAGTTGAACAAAGAATGGAACATATAAAAATTCCTGGGAGGGTAGAAGTCAAGATTTTATTAGGGTTTAAACACTTTTAAAGTTTTAATTTCCTATCATTTCCTCTGCTATGCCATCCAACTGCTTGCACTTTAAAAATTAATTATAATTCTAGATTTATTATATGACAGAATTCAAATTTAATTCTATCATTGTTTAAAGCAGATATAAGATATGGCTTATATAAAATAGATCGTTTTTTTTTAAAGAGCTAATTGCTTTCTGTATTAGAAAGTGTTATTACAACATTTTAATGTCTGTCTGCCACATTTTGTGCTTGAGGCTGCCAGGTTTTAATGAAGAATTTTTAAATGTTGACTAAAATAAAACTTGCAGTGTTTTGGTCTGCTGAAACTTTTATCAAGCAATTAACATTAATTTAAATGGGAAGCATCATTCCTTTAAATACGTATATGTCATGTTGTATATCCAGTCATCTGCCATATATGCTATTAAAAAATGTAAGTGCTCTTGACAATAGTTAAAACAAAAATGTGTGAAAAGAGGAATACATTTTTAGGGAAACAATATGGTTAGTAAGAAGTAGCCGCTGTAAAACCTATTCAGTGGTTTATAGGTAATTAGCAAAAGGACTGCAAGACCATGTGGTCAGGCATTATATATTAGCTATTTTTTTTCCACACCAAAAAAAGTTACAAAATTGAGTTTGACTTAATAAACTTAGTCTTAAAACTTATTTATTTATTCCATTCTCTTATCAGCTAGAATATAATTTATAAATATGACAACATTTTGGGGTTATTTTAGGGTATGTTTTAATGTATAAAAAAAAAAATAGCAGAAATGTTTTCTTGTATCTGATTTGGGGCAGTAGGAAACCGGTGAAATATCAAAGTATTCTTTTTCCATTTGTTGTGGCCCATTATCTAAATTAATGCTGAAATAATTAGCTTAAATTAGTCATTTGATAGTGTTCCCAGCATGGAGTTTTCACATGGGAAAATACTTGTGAAATAGTACATGGGATACTGTTTTAGTACAACTACCTTACAGAGATGCCTTTACTGGAATTAAAATGAAACATTATAAAGGACTGATGGCGATAACATCAGTTTGAACTAAACCAAGGCTGTTGTCACTAAAGCATACATTGGATCCTTATCCATGCTTTGATTTTTGAACTTAATTAAAAAAATGAAGTCATTCCAGATTTTTTGTTATTATATAATAATTACTATATATTAATTAGGATTATTTCTTTCCTATTTTATCTGCTATGAACTAGCTTTTCCATTCAACACAGGAGGTCTACCATTTCCAAAACCTGATTACTAATGCTTTTTAGAACAGATGATGTTGTCTTCTGTTTCCCAGAAAGAGACTATCACCTCTGAGATGTTTTGTCTTTAATAAGACTTTCTACTCCATCATTTCTTGACTGTTAACTGGGGATAGCAATACCCTATGAATGATGCTTGCTTAATTAAGGATATATGTAAGAAAGTATACAATAAAAATCTGGCACTCACTGAGTGCTCAGTAAAGGACGGTCTTCCCTCCTGCACCTTCAGCGTTATTTCTGTTTGATTTTGCTTCACCAGTACATCTCCTCTCTTTGCTGTCTAAAATGCATATTTATCTTCAGTGTCTTCTACACTGTGCTCTAGACAATTATATTGCAGTTTCCGGTCTCAGTTTCCAACTCCACTTTGCCCTCAAGCAGCTGTCATTTATTTCCTTTGTGTCATCATCATGAAAACTTGCAGAAAGAATGACCTTTGTTCTCTTCCTTATACTCCCATTTATTCCTGATTTCCTGAAAATCTAGATTCTATTCCATTGTCAAATTTTTGTCACCAATGGCTTCCTTTTTGCTTATAATCAAAGACTTTTGTAGTCCTTATATGTTCGATTATGTTTGACCTTATGACATTATGTCCACTCCCTAAAGCCCAGAGCTCAAATGTCAGTTCCTAGAAATTTTCCTTCATCTTCAAGACATGTTTACTCCCGCCTTGAAATTCTCATAGCACTTTGTACAAAGTTCTCCTTAGTCAGTTTCAGATGATATAATTATGTGTTTTCATCTCAGTTTACTGTATTGTGAGTTCCACAGTGGGGACTTTGCATTATCTATCCTGAAGTTACCCCGTCAGGGTGTCCTGAACACCCCCTTAGACTAGTGGTGATCATCAGGTATATGACACTACTGGTAATTATCAAAAGTTTGAAGTTTTTTGACTTGTTCAAAATTTGAAAGATCATTTTCTCTCTCTATCTCTCTCTGTCTCTCTTTTTTTTTTTTAAATAAATGTTTCCTAGAATATAATGCTGCTGTAGACATGTGTGATGGTACTATATTTTAATCATCCCACGCTCAGATAATTTTTTAGAATATCCATAGAGTGTTCTAGTTTAGATTTCAATCATCTGTGAAATAATGAGAATAGAAATTCATAAGCAAGTATTTCTTCTCTGATTCGTTTGAGAGTTGATCTCAAAGGCATTGTGGCTTACTTTGAGGGGAAAGGTATTTTGAAAGCAAGAAAAAAAAAAATCATGCTATCTGTGAACAGTCTTGAAAGTGAAAGTTGCTCAGTCATCTCTGACTCTTTGCAACCCCATGGACTATAGCCTGCCAGGCTCCTCTGTCCATGGAATTCTCCAGGTCAGAATACTGGAGTGGATCGGTGTTCCCTTCTGCAGGGGATCTTCCCAACCCAGAGATCGAATCCAGGTTTCCCACATTGCCGGAGGAATAGTGTAGTCAGTCTCTACTTCTCAAATCATAGCATTACAAAAGTACATTAAAATTGTTTTGTTTAAAACTTCACATTTGTCTTGCCATTAAAAACAAACAAACATGAAAATGGTAACTCCTCTAGTCAGCATGCAAAAAAAAAAAAGTAAACCATGTTAACCCATAATGTATCAGAAATACCTCGCTCATCATGGGGAAAATGGGTTCTGCATTTTATCTTTGGTCTTAAGTAACACTGCTTTGCTTTGGCAACATGAATGGGGCTTTTCCTAGCACCGGCTCAGCTGAAACATGTCCTTCATTAGTCAAAATCTGTCAGTCCTGTCCAGTTCAAGACTTGCTTTGAGCTGTGATATAATTTATCTGTTAGAGAAAACACGCTCCAAGTCTTTCTTGCAAGTTGTTACTAATGAAGTAACTGGAATAAATTTCCCAGTGCTTTTGCCTTTCCTATTTTCATCTTTTAAAAAGGAAATTGTCACTTCTTCCTGGGAATATAGAGATCATTATTTTTTAGGAAGACACTGTGAAATGGATAGTAATTTTCAAGGTTTTGCAACTTTATAAGTAAACAAATAACCTGTATATACATGTATGTATATGCATGCATTTAAGCACACGCACACAAATGGTGGTGATGTGCTATGGAGGAAAAAGACAGCAAGGAAGGAACTTACAGAGCATAGTAAATGATGAGGAGGCTGCTTTACAATTTTAAATCAGCCTTTCAAGTCTCGCTAAGACAATGGTATTTGAGCAAAGACATTTCTTTTCATCTTTGATTTCTAGAGGGGTGGACATAAATATTGACTGTCAGGCTGCCATGTCAAGACCAGACAAAACCAAGCTCAGCATTGCCCATCCCCGGGTTAAAACCGCTGAGTGAAAAGACATGTTTGTAGATGGAAAACTGGTAACTTAGTATGAGACACTTGACATCAGGTCCTCATTTTAACATTGTCCTTAATCTGGTTGTAATCTGCCCATCAGTCAGGCTAGTCTGTGCTGCAGTAGTGATGGGTCCAGTGGCTTCACCACTATTGATGGATTCCTTGCTCAATTACATGTTCCTTGTGGACTGGCAAAGACTGGCTTATGCTGTCTTTGCCCTGGGATGAGCTGGTCCTGTCTAGGCTACATCCAGCCTACAGCAGAGAGAAGGGAAGTCTCGGCCAACTCTTTTGTCCCATGTTATCAGTCAAAGCAAGCCATTTGTCCAAGCCTGGTCTGAGTGAAGAAAGGACAGGCCCAACAGGAAGTGGAAGCAAACACTAATTATATTTCCCACTCTTTGCAGTTTAATTTTATTTCCCTTCAAACTCCAAAAAATGTCATTTTCCACTTCATTACACAGATGCTCTCTTGTCACCTGGATGTGCCCTTCTCTCTAAAATCTGCCGGTGTTTCCCTCACTGTTGCTCATCTTCTCCTCACTTTGCTTGCATGCTCATTATCCTCAAAAAATGCAGTTGAGGAAAATCTTTCCTTTTTCCTCCGTGGTGCATCCACTTAAATACTCCAACCTATATTGATCTGCTACAGAAGTAAGCACTCTGTAGTTTGGCTTCAGCTTTATATAGGAATCACATTTGATCCTGGAGAGTACAATTTGTGCCTTTGATGTCACATGTGGCTTAGCAGTAAAGAATCTGCCTTCAATACAGGAGATGCAAATTCAATCCCTGGGTCAGGAAGATTCACTGGAGAAGGGAATGGCAACCCAATCTGGTATTCTTGCCTGGAGAATCCCATGGACAGAGGAACCTGGGGGGCTAAAGTGCACGAGGTCACAAAGAGTCAGACACGACTGAGCACAAGCACTGCTGTCACATGTGGCTCTCAACAAGCGTCGCTACCATTTTGTCCAGTTCTGTTCAGTCACTCAATCGTGTCCGATTCTTTGCGACCCCATGAATCGCAGCACGCCAGGCCTCCCTGTCCATCACCATCTCCTGGAGTTCACTCAGACTCACGTCCATCGAGTCCGTGATGTCATCCAGCCATCTCATCCTCTGTCTTCCCCCTCTCCTCCTGCCCCCAATCCCTCCCAGCATCAGAGTCTTTTCCAATGAGTCAACTCTTCTTGTGAGATGGCCAAAGTACTGGAGTTTCAGCTTTAGCATCATTCCTTCCAAAGAACACCCAGGACAGATCTCCTTCAGAATGGACTGGTTGGATTTCCTTGCAGTCCATGGGTCTCTCAAGAGTCTTCTCCAACACGACAGTTCAAAACAATCAATGCTTTGGCGCTCAGCTTTCTTCACAGTCCAACTCTCACATCCATACATGACCACGGGAAGAACCATAGCCTTGACTAGACGGACCTTTGTTGGCAAAGTAGTGTCTCTGCTTTTCAATATGCTATCTAGGTTGGTCATAACTTTTCTTCCAAGGAGTAAGCGTCTTTTAATTTCATGGCTGCAGTCACCATCTGCAGTGATTTTGGAGCTCAAAAACATAAAGTCTGACACTGTTTCCACTGTTTCCCCATCTATTTCCCATGAAGTGATGGGACCAGATGCCATGATCTTCGTTTTCTGAATGGTGAGCTTTATCCTCTTTTACTTTCATCAAGAGGCTTTTTAGCTCCTCTTCACTTTCTGCCATAAGGGTGGTGTCATCTGCATATCTGAGGTGATTGATATTTCTCCTGGCAATCTTGATTGCAGCTTGTGCTTCTTCCAGTCCAGTGTTTCTCATGATGTACTCTGCATAGAAGTTAAATAAGCAGGGTGACAATATACAGCCTTGATGTAGTCCTTTTCCTAGTTGGAACCAGTCTGTTGTTCCATGTCCAGTGCTTCCTGACCTGCATACAGATTTCTCAAGACGCAGGTCAGGTGGTCTGGTATTCCCATCTCTTTCACAATTTTCCACACTTTATTGTGAAAAATCCACACAGTCAAAGGCTTTGGCATAGTCAAGAAAGCAGAAATAGATGTTTTTCTGGAACTCTCTTGCTTTTTCCATGATCCAGCAGATGTTGGCAATTTGATCTCTGGTTCCTCTGCCTTTTCTAAAACCAGCTTGAACATCAGGAAGTTCACGGTTCACATATTGCTGAAGCCTGGCTTGGAGAATTTTGAGGATTACTTTACTAGCATGTGAGATGAGTGCAATTGTGTGGTAGTTTGAGCATTCTTTGGCATGCCTTTCTTTGGGATTGGAATGTAAAACTGACCTTTTCCAGTCCTGTGTTCACTGTTGAGTGTTCCAAATTTGCTGGCATATTGAGTGCAGCACTTTCACAGCATCGTCTTTCAGGATTTGAAATGGCTCAACTGGAATTCCATCACCTCCACTAGGTTTGTTCGTAGTGATGCTTTCTAAGGCCCACTTGACTTCACATTCTGGGATGTCTGGCTCTAGGTGAGTGATCATACCATCGTGATTATCTGGGTCGTGAAGATCTTTTTTGTACAGTTCTTTTGTGTATTCTTGCTACCTCTTCTTAATATCTTCTGCTTTTGTTAGGTCCATATAATTTTTGTCCTTTATCGAGCCCATCTTTGCATGAAATGTTCTCTTGGTATGTCTGATTTTCTTGAAGAGATCTCTAGTCTTTCCCATTTTGTTGTTTTCCTCTATTTCTTTGCATTGATCAATGAAGAAGTCTTTCTTATCTCTTCTTGCTATTCTTTGGAACTCTGCATTCAGATGCTTATATCTTTCCTTTTCTCCTTGGCTTTTCACTTCTCTTCTTTTCACAGCTATTTGTAAAGCCTCCCCAGACAGCCATTTTGCTTTTATGCATTTCTTTTCCATGAGGATGATCTTGATCCCTGTCTCCTGTACATTGTCACAAACCTCATTCCATAGTTCATCAGGCACTCTATCTATCAGATCTAGGCCCTTAAATCTATTTCTCACTTCCACTATATAATCATAAGGGATTTGATTAAGTATGAATTTGGCAATAAGGAGCTCATGATCTGAGCCACAGTCAGCTCCTGGTCTTGTTTTTGTTGACTATATAGAGCTTCTTCATCTTTGGCTGCATAGAATATAATCAATCTGATTTCGGTGTTGACGATCTGGTGATGTCCATGTGTAGAGTCTTCTCTTGTGTTGTTGGAAGAGGGTGTTTGCTATGATCAGTGCATTTTCTTGGCAAAACTCTATTTAGTCTTTGCCCTGCTTCATTCTGGATTCCAAGGCCAAATTTCTGTTACTCCAGGTGTTTCTTGACTTCCTACTTTTGCATTCCAGTCCCCTCTAATGAAAAGGACATCTCTTTTGGGTGTTAGTTCTAAAAGGTCTTGTAGGTCTTCATAAAACCATTCAACTTCAGCTTCTTCAGCGTTACTGGTTGGGGCATAGACTTGGATAACTGTGATATTGAATGGTTTGCCTTGGAGACGAACAGAGATCATTCTGTCATTTTTGAGACTGCATCCAAGTACTGCATTTCGGACTCTTTTGTTGACCATGATGGCTGCTCCATTTCTTCTGAGTGATTCCTGCCCGCAGTAGTAGATATAATGGTCATCTGAGTTAAATTCACCCATTCCAGTCCATTTTAATTTGCTGATTCCTAGAATGTCAATGTTCACCCTTGCCATCTCTTGTTTGACCACTTCCAATTTGCCTTGATTCATCGACCTGACATTCCAGGTTCCTATGCAATATTGCTCTTTACAGCATCAGACCTTGCTTCTATCATCAGTCACATCCACAACTGGGTATTGTTTTTGCTTTGGCTCCATCCCTTCATTCTTCCTGGAGTTATTTCTCCACTGATCTCCAGTAGCATATTGGGCACCTACTGACCTGGGGAGTTCCTCTTTCAGTATCCCATCATTTTGCCTTTTCATACTGTTCATGGGGTTCTCAAGGCAAGAATACTGAAGTGGTTTGCCATTCCCTTCTCCAGTGGGCCACATTCTGTCAGACCTCTCCACCATGACCCGCCTGTCTTGGGTGTCCCCACAGGGCATGGCTTAGTTTCATTGAGTTAGACAAGGCTGTGGTCCTAGTGTGATTAGATTGCCTGGTTTTCTGTGATGATGGTTTCAGTGTGTCTGCCCTCTGATGCCCTCTTGCAACACCTACTGTCTTACTTGGGTTTCTCTTATGTTGAACGTGGGCTATCTCTTCACAGCTGCTCCAGCAAAGCGCAGCTGCTGCTCCTTACCTTGGATGAGGGGTATCTCCTCACTGCCACCCCTCCTGACCTTGAACCATTTTGTTACGTATTAGTTAACAAATTAGTTCCTGAAATATTTTCATTTTCAATAAATATTTATGGAAAATATGTCTATATTAATTTCAAAACGTGAAGTCACAGTTTTTTCCCCCCTGCATGTATTTGGAGAGTGAATTTCAGTCTCCTTTGTGTAAAAGTCATTTTTGCTGTATCTCCAGATCATAAAACTAAGTTATGAGGCTTTTCAATCCCTCATCCCAACTTCCTTATGCAAAACAATTCGAGTTTACTTCTTTGATATATGTATTTGGGGGCACCTATAAGTTTTCTTGAAAATTAGGTTTTTCTGTCAAATTTTTAAAAATCACTATTTTAAAGTAGAAATAGATTAAGCCATATTAGATATCCATTTTTATATAAGATGTAGTTTTTTTTGTTTGTTTTTAATCTCTGTAGCCTCTTGGGCACCAGCCTTGAGACTGAAGACAAATCGACATATTAATACATCAAAGCTAAACAGAAGATGGGGTGTGTTTTAAGATTAGCTTGTTCTTTGAAGGTGAGGGCTACTATTCTTCTGCCAGTTTCTGGCCTTGATGAACTCTCCTTGGAAAATGATTCATCTCTGTTGCCATTGGAAAAGAACCTTACTTTATTTTAATCTACTGCTTTTCTTTTAAGCTTATGTGCTTTTGTAAGTTTGAAACATAAAAAAAGAAATATTTAGTGTCAGAAAGCTTAAATGAACTTTAAATTCTAGAGTGTTTATTTAGTGTAGCAATGTTTGCAAAGAATAAACCATTCATCTATGTAATTGCTAATTTCAGAAGTCCCTTGGAAAGTGTTATAAGGTATATATTCCTTTGAATTTAAGAGAAAAGCCAAGTTTTCCTTATAAAATCTCCGTATTAGAAATTTAAATTATTCTGTACAAGTAAATTATTCCTTACACAAAAAACATTCTCAAATTGTATTCTCTCAAAGGTAAAATTTCCTGAATTCTCTTCTCAGAATCAGGGATATGTGACCCAGAGAAGCTTATATGTGAGAATTTAGAAAGAGGTTGATAGCAAAACTGATTACAGTGCTTTTGGTTTAAGCCAACAGACTAAACACAGTAGCCTATTTCCTTTTTCCCTATGATAGCATTAAATAAAGAAACAGAGTTTTTTCCCTCTATTGTGAAGTTCTACATGGAACATTGGAGAAAAAGTAGAAAAGATGTCCAAGAATGAAATTCATGAAACATTTTATACACAAAATGTAATGTGTCTTATTTGGCAGTTGTAGGGGTCACCTGCCTGCTTTTCTGTGCACAGAGCCCAAGAAGAGTCTGGCAGTTGACATCCCTTTCATCCCATGGAGAGAGCTCTGGAGATAATGTGTTTCACAGCATACCATAGATGGAATAGTGCACACTTCCTATTAATTGCTATCATGTTTTTATTTAGAACAATAAACTGCCAATCAGGAATCATTAGATATTTAAGGGAAAACTATATTTATATGAACAAAAGAGTAACTGGTACAAGAAGAGTTAAGTATAACTCAGGGAACAGAGGAGGCTTTAAAAAAGAAGTCTTGATTAGTACCTTTACTAGGATTTGAGAGGATATTACAGCTATAACTGGCTATTATGAAGGAGAGGCAATCAGAAAACAAGAAATTTCCAGGAAATTGAAAATGGTATTACTGAATTAAATTCTTACTGGATAAACTTATAGAAAGGACATTGTTGAAAGTGAGGCTTGTTTTTAATCTTCAAGTAAAATTAAAAATTAATCCCAACAGTTAAAACAGAAAGAAGGATATTTAAAAATAAAAAGAAAAATTAAGCTGACCAGGAGATAGAGTCAATAGAGTCAAAATCTGGACTGTGGAAAATTGTTAAAGAGAGTAGCAGAGTGCCTTGCCTACTTCCTGCAAAACCTGTATGCCGGTCAAGAAGCAACAGAGGGACAGTTAGAACCAGACATGGATCAACAGACTGGTTCCAAGTCGGGAAAGTAGGGTGTCAAGGCTGTGTGTTGTCACCCTTCTTATTTAACTGCTATGTAGAGTGCATCATGCGAAATGCCGGGCTGGATGAAGCTCAAACTAGAATGAAAGGCAGAGAATGCAGTTTAGTGAAAGAATATTTTAATAAGCTGAATAAATACTCTGTGCTAATGAACCTTGGCTCTGTAACACAGGACTGAACAACTTCCTGGCTTGCAACAGCAACCAGTCGTTTAGCTTATATGCCTGTGATTTGGCTGGTTGGTCTGGGCAAGGTTGGCTCCCTCACCTGAAGTCACTCATGTGAGTCTGGGCAGCTGGAAGATTGGCTGGGGATTAGCTGATATAAAATAAACTCATTGCACAACTGCCAGTTGGCTGTGATGACAGGAGTAACTGAGCACGTCTCCTCATCCTGCTAAACTTGGTTTGCTCTCTTAGCAGCAGGATTCCTAAGGGCAGCATGAGTGGAAGTTCTAAAGCATACTGTGTTTTCAAGGCTCCTGTTACTTCCCTTTGCCAAAGCAAAGGTCCGAAAGACCAAAGCAGATTATTACATGGTCAGTCCAGAGAACCAAAGGGCTGGGATTTGGCCATGCAGAGTCAGGGCTATCACTGCACAGAGGCATCAGTAGTCAGATTAAAAAGTCTAGCAAGCAAGATGGATAAAATTGAACTACATTTACACATATCTTGGTGAAACTTCAAAATTCTTATGACAGAGCAGAAAATGCTACAGTCTTCTAATGTGGATAAAATAGATTATCTGCAAAGAAATGAATCACGGTTGCAGGATTTTCATCAACAACACTGGATCCTAGAAGCCATCTAAGCAATATCTTCAAAGACCTGAGAAATGTTAATTTAAATGTAGAATTCTATATCTAATTTTTAATCATACTCCAGAGGCATGCAAATATTGATAAAGAATGTCTTTATGAAAATATACTGAATGATCATCAAAAAATTTTGAGTAAAAGGGTAGTATGAAATTCAGGAAGAGTGATGGCTGAATATGGCTTAGAAGGAACTGGGGAAACTAAAAGACAAAAGATAGTACACTGAAGCTTGAAACTGAAAATTCTCCCTCATGAAGGAAGACTTTAGTGTTAGTATGAAAAATTCCCTATCTAAGGATCTAAATGACAGAGGGAACAACAGAGGATGAGATGGGTGGGTGGCATCACCGACCAGATGGACATGAGTTTGAACAAGCTCTGAGAGTTAGTGATGGACAGGGGAGCCTGGCGTACTGCCGTCCATGGGGTTCCAAAGAGTCGGACTCGACTGAGTGACTGAACTGAACTGAACTGAAGGATCTTAACATACCACCTGATTCTGTTATGAATGGTATTTAAATGGACTTCCCTGGTGGCTCAGAAGGTAAAGTATCTGGCTGCAATGCAGGTGACCTGGGTTCGATGCTTGGGTCAGGAAGATCCTCTGGAGAAGGAAATGGCAACGCACTCCAGTATTCTTGCCTGGGAAATTCCATGGACAGAGGAGCCTGGCTAACTACAGTCCATGGGATGGCATAGAGCTGGATACAACTGAGCAACTAACACTTTCACTTCAGGACTAGATATGTACTTACTTTGAATTTTAATGTACTTACATTGAACTTTAGAGTCAAATTGTATACAAAATATTAGAGACTAAATTATTGTCTAGATGATAGAAACATAAAAATAATTAACAATATCAGAAGATTTGACGAGATTGTAGGAGAAAGTGTATGGGTGGCAAATTTTCATCTTTCATTGAAGCAGTAATTGATTTCAGGTTGACAGATCAACAGGAGAGTTTAGTATATATTTCATTTGTAAGTGGAACCAGTGGAAGAGCAAAAAATAAAATATAAATGCCAAAGTGAAGAGGCAGATAAGGAAAGAAGGAAGGAATGGATATAAGTGCCCTTAATTCCTCATCTGCTGTATCAGACAAGCAAAATTCACTGAGAAAGGTGCGTCAAGGGATAGTATGCTGTTTAAAACCCAATATACAGTTATACTGTTAAATATCATAACACGTGCAAATGTTACCTTTATATTTGGAAAAATATATAATTTACCATAAAAATTCTCTCCTTAATCAATATTTATTAAATTGTAAAATGTGTCAAAAAAAGTTTGTATAGTTAAAGCTATGGTTTCTCCAGTAGCCATGTCTGGAGGTGAGAGTTAGACATAAAGAAAGCTGAGTGCCAAAGAATTAATGCTTTTGAGCTGTGGTGCTGAGAAAGACTCTTGAGAGGCCCTTGGACTGAAAGGAGATCCAACCAGTCCATCCTAAAGGAAATCAGTCCTGAATATTCACTGGAAGGACTGATGCCTAAGCTGAAGCTCCAATACTTTGGCCACCTGATGTGAAGAGGTGACTGATTGAAAAAGACCTTGACACTGGGAAACATTGAAGGCAGGAGGAGAAGGGGATGACAGAGGATGAGACGGTTGGATGACATCACTGACTCAATGGACACAAGTTTGAACAAGCTCCGGGAAACAGTGAAGGACTGGGAAGCCTTGCATGCTTCAGCCCATGGGATTGCAAAGAGTCAGACATGACTTAGCGACTGAATAGCAACAAGAATGTGTATAAAGTGGGAACTGTTCATTCACTAGAATGAATGAGGACCGGATGAAAGGTGCCCATAATATATTGCTTAGTGAAACAAGGAAGCTGTGGAGCAGTATGGGTAGAGGAACCAGTTATTTTAGGCTTGCTTATCTCACTGTCTGCCTAGCTGTAGTGTGTCTGTGTGTGCTTGCGTATGTGTACATGTGCCACAACCGCATGTGTGCTCAGTGGTGTCCGGCTGTTTGCGACCCCGTGGACTGTAGCCTGCTAGGCTTCTCTGTCCATGGGATTATCTTGGCAAGAGTACTGGAGTGGTTGCCATTTCCTCCTCCAGGGGATCTTCCCGACCCAGGGATTGAACCCTGGTCTCCTGAATTCCAGGCAGACGCTTTAACCTCTGAGCCACCAGGGAAGCCCTTTATAGGTAAAATAACCTAAAAACACACAAATATCCAGGTTTGGTCAAGTTTATCGTCTCCCCAATCTCACAGTGGCATCAAGACTCATGTTCAAGTTATAATCTGCCCTTTTAATGTAAATTATTAATTAAGGAATTTCTTTTTAAACATCTTAATTTCCCTGAGTGGTAATTCTAAAAATTAACATTCCTGAGGCTATTTACATATTTTCAGTTTAAAGCAGCTCTTTGGAGAATGGAATCCTCAGGCTACTGTATAATACCTAATGCAGTGTATATATATTTTCTAAATTTACTTTGTCTTTGTTCTACTGAAAGAGCTTCAGTCAAGCTGCTGACAGCAGAACACACCTTAGCTGTGTGTGCCCCTTTGCTTATACTGTTGCCTCAGATTTTTAAAGTATGATTTTATAAAGGGGCATGTTGCAAAATTTCTGCTATCGTTATCATTATCTACTTCACAGTAAATATTCAGTATGTCTCTGTGATGTTAACACTATATAGTATTATATCCAGGGTTAAGAGTAGATAATACATGAAGTTAGGGAATACAATTAAGGTGAAGGAGATAGCTCTAGATATAAATATAGATATAGAGAGATATATAAGAGTCCTTGGTGGCTCAGATGGTAAAGCATCTGCCTACAATGCAGGAGACCCGGGTTTGATCCCTGGGTTGGGAAGATCCCTTGGAGAAGGAAATGGCAATCCACTCCAGTACTATTGCCTGGAAAATCCCATGGACAGAGGAGCCTGGTAGGCTACAGTCCATGGGGTCGCAAAGAGTCAGACACAACTGAGTGACTTCACTTCCCTTCACTTAGAGCCCGTTTTTTTCACCTGTAAAATGAAGGAGTTTCTCAAGTTTAGTGTTTTCAAAGTGACATCACTATACTCTGTGCTTTTGTTTATGTTTACCTGACAAAGATGTTTCCTAACATAATATTTACTCTTAGCATGTGTAATATTTTGATATTTTCTATTTTGCTTTCCTTATTTTATTTTTATGAAAACCCTGCAATTCATGAATGGGTTAGGAGTCATAGTTTGGACTGGACTAGATATGTTGAAGGTGCCTTTTGTCAGAATCATTATTTGATTCCAAGAGTCTAAAAGGATGTCACCTTCATTCTGAAATTTGTTTTCGTAATGTTATAGTCATCATGCAACATTAATTAAAGCTTCATTGGTACAATAAAATCTAAGTGTATCATATCTTTTAATGTTGCTTTGTGGAGAATCTTATACTTTTTAAGACCTTGGCATAATCTGACCATCCCTTCCTGGTTGTTTTCTCATGTTCCAAGAGAGTTTGGCTTTTTACTGCAGAGGAATTTTGGACACAATGTATTGCTGGAGTATTGGTTTTTCTCTCCGCATGTAATATCCCCAAAGCCTAAAACAAGATCTTTATCTTTTTGATAGACAAGCAATTAGCTTTTGGAGGGAATTTAAAGGCAGTAAAGCACATCTGTTAGGACATTGGAAATAAATAGGAATTTCTGACAGGCAAACATTATAGCCTTGCATTTGTGATACTGGAGCTAAAGCTATGTCAGCATTTTTATTATAAACCTAGGGGATTATCAGTCTGCAATAAAACTCTTTTTGGACTGAGGCTTATTTAGATTCAGAGCTTACTCATGAAGAACCTTTGCTTTCCTGAACACAGGCAAGTAGATTTGCTCCTGCTTAAGTCTCTAAGGGAGAGCTGTGTCTGGGTTGCCCACATAATTATATAAACATTAAAAAAATTTGATTTATTATAAGCTGACTCACTGATTATTAAAGAATATTATTTAATAAAAAGCAGTGTAGGTTCGACAGCATAGTAACTGAGTGGGGCTGATAAAGCAGTACAGTAGTGGGTTTTTGGCAGCTGTCAGATAACTCACCATTATCTGTGCCTTCGTGATACTGAAGGCATGCTTCATAAGATCCTCTCCTGAAGATACTGAAATTTGAGTGGCCAGTGATTTTCTGTCATCCGTATCCTGAAATATGCTCCAAACAGTTTAAAAAATGATTTCAGTTTTAGAGAGAAAAAGGAATAGAATGATATTTTACTTTTATTCACATTAAAACATGAAGACACTGAAGAAAGTATAATGTTTAACATTAAGAGCATGAGTTTAAACCCTGGGTCTATGACTTGCCAGTGGGTGTCCTGAAAAAATGCCTTCAAGTCTCTGTGCCTTGGGTTCTTCATGTGTGACAAATACTGGTAATGATTGTGCCTGTGTCGTTGGGCTGGTTTGATGTTTAAAGGCACTCATCCATAGAGAGCCCTCAGGATGGTGCCTGGTTGTATCAAGTGCTCAATAAGTTTTAGGTAGCATTGTTCAGTTCAGTTCAGTCGCTCAGTCATGTCCGACTCTTTGGAACCCCATGGACTGCAGCATGCCAGGCCTCCCTGTCCATCACCAACTCCCGGAGCTTGCTCAAACTCATGTCCATCACGTTGGTGATGCCATCTGACCATCTCATCCTCTGTCATCCCCTTCTCCTCCTGCCCTCAATCTTTCCAGCATCAGGGTCTTTTCCAAGGAGTCAGTTCTTTGCCTCTTGGCCAAAGTATTGGAATTTCAGCTTCAGCATCAGTCCTTCCAATGAATATCCAGGGTTGATTTCCTTTAGGATTGCCTGGTTTGATCTCCTTGCAGTCCAAGGGACTCTCAAGAGCCTCTCCAACACGATAGTTCAAAAGCATTAATTCTTCAGCACTCAGCTTTCTTTATAGTCCAACTCTCACATCCATACATGACCACTGGAAAAACCATAGCTTTGACTATACGGATCTTTGTTGGCAAGGTAATGTCTCTGCTTTTTAATATAATGTCTATGTTGGTCATAGCTTTTCTTCCAAGGAGTAAGCATCTTTTAATTTCATGGCTGCAGTCACCACCTACAGTGATTTTGGAGCCCCCCAAAATAAAGTCTGTCACTGTTTCCATTGTTTCCCCATCTATTTGCCATGAAGTGATGGGACCAGATGCCATGATAGTTTTCTGAATGTTGAGTTTGAAGCCAACTTTTTTACTCTCTTTCACTTTCATTAAGAGGCTCTTTAGTTCTTCTTCGCTTTCTGCCATAAGGGTGGTGTAATCTGTATATGTGAGGTTATTGATATTTCTCCTGGCAATCTTGATTCCAGCTTGTGCTTCATCCAGCCCGGCATCTCACATGATATACTCTGGATATAAGTTAAATAAGTAGGGTGACAATATACAGCCTTTGTTACTTTTTGTTATTAGTAGTGTTTATATTTTGTCATAGGGTCATAAAAGGAGAAATTCATTTTTACATTTAGATTTTAACTTACAATACCATTACATTAAATTTTTAAAAAATATCATCCAAAACTTCTGCCTAGGTCTTCCCCCATATACTCTTTTATCGTGGTTGTTGCTTAATAATGTAATTGTGACCTCATCATTGCAACTTAATAATTTCAGGAAAAAAAAATGTAGCCCTTATGGAATAAACTCTTGGTCTTTATGTGTGAGAATTCTATCTTCCTAGGAGATTCATTTAAAAGTCTCATTCCTGCTGATGTTGCTGACTTTAAAAAGCATTCCTCTATTATATTGTGAAGTATAGCAAAGGAAAATGCTGTTACATAATGTATATGTCAAGGTATATCAAAACAGTGGTATATTATGTAAGATTTTCTCTTGCTTCAGTTCAGAGAAATGGAAATTTTGTGTTACACAAATAAATGATTGATAGAATATAGCAGGAACAAAAAAAGACATACCTTGGCTCAGATATGCTTGGCTATATACCATTTTACCTTTATAATATAAGAAGCATGCAGTCATTCTTAAAAGGCTGTGTGGTGAGTATAGGAAATTCGCTGGTTACCCAGTGGTTAGGGCTCCACTCTTCCACTGCATGGGACATGAGTTCAATCCCTGGTCCAAGAACTAAGATCCCACAAGCTGGTTGGTATGGCTAATAAATAAACAAAAAACTATGTAGTGAGTATATTACAGGGGAGAGGACAGTATGAATATATAAAGTGTGATGGAACAAGTATTTATTTATCTCTGGGATGCTGAGAACTTTTTAATTAGTGTATGTGGTATATGACGAGGAAATAGCAATGGTAGCAACAGAGGCGGGGCAGAAGTTGGAAAACACTGATCAGTCCATTGTCAGCAAGTAGTGACTGAATGTTAGGAGACGAGGTGTCTTAGGTGCTGGAGTTATTAAAATGAATAAAGTAAGCAATCTTCCTTGTCCTCCATGGGCCCACTATCAGACAGATAGTTATCCCACCCACGTGCTGACTGCTGTGGGATAATCCACAGAGCAAGATCTTTAGAAGGGAGTAAGCCAGGGTGGCGTATGGAGAATGTGGATAGATGGGCCTTTGATCAAAGAAGGAAATCCTAGCCTACTGTCCCAGGCACAAAGGCCAGAAGGACAAGTTTGTGAGTAGCAGTGTTTGCCGGCTTGACAGCAGTTAAATGATGGTGTTCCCAGATGATGGCTTCTGGCTTAGAATGCACAGGCGTCAAATTGCAGGGAGTCAAGTGTCATTTCCCTACTAGCAATGATAAATACTACTTCTGTAAGAGAGCAGCCTCTTCTTTTAGGACCAAGGATATTTGGTTAAGTATAAACATACACTCTGCTTATCTGGCTCATAGGTATTCCACAGTGCCTTCTGAATGAATGGATGAGTGAACGAAGAGTGTCAAAGAGTGTGAATCGCAGGTATTTCACCCAGGTGCCTCCTGACGAGCTAGGCATTATACAGTTCATTCTGTTCCTCTGTGTTCTTCCCTAACTTGGTTTCATATTGTGTTTTCTAGTTCCTCCAAACCCAATCATATGCCAGAATATTTAATAATTAGTTCAGGTTACTATCCTTTCAAGATGACTTATGCGATCGACTAAAGCATGACCTGCTTTCGGTTAATAAAACTCCAACCCAAAGGAGGATTTCCGAGGAAACCTTTGACCTTGGCTGGGTGGGGTATGTACTTCTCAGATACCTTCTACGTTCTCTCCAGCTCTCCGCATTGGTGTATTCCTGCCAGGGGTGTTCATAAGTTAAATCTATATTTGGCCTTCCATCTAATGGCGAATTGAATTGAGCAAACCAAATATTGGAAGGTGGCCTAAGCTACATAACATTATGGGATCTGAAATTCTTGGAATGTTATGTGCCCCAGTGCAAGATTAAAATTTTAATGTGGCAACTCTGACTTGTCAGATCAGGGTAGCATTGGTAAACATTCTCAAATATATTAATATCTAAAATGTACAGATGGTTCATTAAAATTGTTATGTTTAGGTTATATAACTTTCCAAGGCATATTTTGGTTGGAGAATTTCTCTTAGGTGGGCTGACAAAGCACAATAAACTTGGAGACAAATTATAGTATTGTTACTTGAAGAACATGCTAATACTTTGCAAGAAGCATACTTTTTTGTTGTTTTTAATCATCTCATTAGGACATAATGATCTTTTTCCAGCTGAGGTGTCTAATTACCATCATATCCAATAGTCGGTTAATTGGTGAGAATAAAGCAAAAAGCCGCCATGGACACATCTTAACTATATTCTCATTGCATAGAAATGGAGTAGACACAGAATAATTGTTAATTACTTTTGTGGAGTGTTGCCTGTAATCTTCACTGAGCTCATTTGCTTTTCTCTTTGTACAAACAATAGCAGAACCATCTGAAACATCTATATGACTCTTTTATGCTAGATATCTTTTGGTTTTTTTGAATATGGGCTTGAGATCTCATCAGTGACATTTCACAAATCTAAAACAGATGAATTGTCTTTGTAGATTCAAAACTTGATATTCAAAGCTCAGACACATGTTTTCTCCCAGTAAATTTTAGTGTCTAACCTTCCCTTCGACACTGAAGGCAAAAGGAGAAGAAGGAGGCAGAGGGTGAGATGGTTGGATAGCATCACCGACTCAGTGGACATGAACTTGGGCAAACTCCAGGAAATGGTGAGGGACAGGGAGGCCTGACATGCTGCAGTCCCTGAGGTCACAAAGAGTCATTAAAAACAGCAACTGAACAACAACTTCCCTTCATGAGCATTCAGTTGGTGTAGATAAGATTTCCCCTTCTGCTATTAAA
>SJYQ01006969.1:92429-162119 GCA_006410935.1 Redunca redunca
TAAAAGAAAAACAAAAAAGGTTAGTAAAGCATAAAATGTGACCCCTGGCCTGAGTTTGCACTTCCGCTATGACAACAAGCTTCCTCAGTCAGGAACTGCAGTCGCTATTTTGCTTTCATCATCACATTAGTTTAGAATTCCCTCAATACACTGGGAAAGGAATGCAAGAGCTATTTCTGTGTGCATACCGGTCAGTCTTCTTTCTACCTTTTTGAGTGATATGTTTCCACGACTTTACACTTTCAACCATGTCATTGCCACCACCATCTCATTAGTGTCCATGAAGGTAAGAGACATTCAGGTGACTCACCTTACTCTGAGATTGTCAGCCTGCTTAGTTAATTATAAAATTCAGGTATATCTTAAGTGTCTGCACGTGTGTGTGCCTAGTTGCTCAGTTGTGTCCAACTCTGCTACCCTACGGACTGCAGCCCGCCAGGCTCCTAGTGAACAGAGATTTTCCAGGCAAGAATACTGGAGTGGGTTGCCATGCCCTCCTCCTGGGGATCTTCCCAACCCAGGAATTGAACCCAAGTCTCGCACTGTGCTGAGCCTCAGGTAAGCCCATCTTAGGTGTTTCAGTTCAGTTCAGTTCAGTTGCGTCTGATTCCTTGTGACTGCATGAATCGCAGCATGGCCAGGCCTCCCTGTCCATCACCAACTCCCGGAGTTCACCCAAACTCATGTGCATCGAGTCAGTGATGTCATCCAGTCATCTCATCCTCTGTCGTCCCCTTCTCCTCCTGCCCCCAATCCCTCCCAGCATTAGGGTCTTCTCCAATGAGTCAACTCTTTGCATGAGGTGGCCAAAGTATTGGAGTTTCAGCCTCAGCATCAGTCCTTAGGTGTTTAGGAAGTGTTAATTTGTGATTGAAGCAATTACCATAGGAGAAGATGAAGAAGTAATACTGACAGGATTTTTTGATACTCAGATGCACCATAGATATATATTGAAATGCAGTAAGTATTGTACCAAACATAAAATATGATTTTTGGAATATTTTTATTTTTTACTCTTCCTGACATTGTTGAACCCAAGGACATTTTTCTCTTTGTTTCTTTATATTATCTACACTCTCTCCTGAACCTTCACAATGATTACTACGTATTTTTTTAAGATCTTGACCTTTCCGTTAGTGACTCTTCAATGGAACAGGCTAAATAATACACAGTGGTTTTTTTCTCAGATAATGACTCTAATAGATGACATTTTTGGTTCTGTCACATGCAGCATTTCTTTAATCAAATCCTCACCCTTGGTTATCTTACATTTTGATGTCTAAGTCTCTTTCTTTAGCATTTATTTATTCTCAATGACATATCTTCTAAGGAAAGATTACATTTTCTCATTTTTTTCTTAGAGGAGTTCTCTTTATGTGTCTTTAAAAGCTCAAGGATTCTAATTGTTGGTAGAGATATTATAGAGGCAGTTGTAGCAATCAGTTATTTTCATCCAGTTAACAGCAACAAGAGTTTCCTAGTCTTGTGTGTATGTGACAGACCATTTTCCTGATAAACTACTAACTAATCCTGTGCCTGACTATGAGGAGACAGTTTGAAACATAGCAAAAAAGTTTCCAGAATTACTATGAAAAATCTAGTTTGTCAATGAGATAAGTCAGATTGAATGTAATGTGATACGGGACTGAAATTGATCTCATTGAATCTTATTCAAATTCCCTTCAATTAATAATTGAGTCTTACCTTGTATAACGGGTTTCCCTCTCTTTCTCTCTCTGTCTCTCAATTTAATGTCGATGCTTGGACCTTGACTTTGGAGACAGATATTCACAAGCTTTATGTCTAACTCTGCACAATGTCAGATCTTAGGCGAGTTAGTTTGTATTTCCAAATGGCTTTTTCTTGGTCTATAAAATGGAAATAATAATAGTGCCTCCCTCTTAGGCTGAATGCCAGGATTAAATGATGTTTTCTTAGTTATTGATCCTAGCCTCTATAATCTATACTTTTATAGTAATAAACTTTCAGGGTTAGAAGGAATCTTAAACATTTTACTTTCAGGAGGTTAGAGTTCAGAGGGAGGAGACTACATGCAAACCTCTGTTTAATTATCGAGTGATGTAAAAGTGTCTGGGGCTTCTCAGGTGGCTCAGTGGTGAAGAATCTGCCAATGCAGGAGATGCGGGAGATGTGGGTTTGATCCCTGGGTTGGGAAGATTCAGTGGAGGAGGAAATGGCAACCTGCTTCGGTATTCTTGCCTGGAAAATTCCATGGACAGAAGAGCCTAGTGGGCTGCAGTCCATGGGGTGTCCGGGAACAGGTGTGGCCCATCTTTGTATCTCCAGGAGTTCCCTTGTCCACCCTCCCCAAAGAGCACCAGGAAGCTCATACTAATGACCCTGCAAGAACTTACACTAATGATCCACAGTCTTCCATTTAGGGAGCATTTAAAACACTCGTGCCTTGAACCAAACTGAGCTTCATCACATAAGGCAGGACTTTGGGGCGGTCCTGGGCCTCTTTGCCTCTGGGAGTCCCATGCATCAGGATGCTGCTTACCCCATTTTCAACACGTCTGAACCTGCATCTGGCTTGTTCCTTCCAGGCAGGGGAAAAACCTGGGCATCCCAATAGCACAACAGTCTTCTTTCGAGTTGTAATTTGTTCTCCTGTGACTTCTAAACTCTAGTCCTGGTTCTACTCTGGAGGCCAAATAGAATAACTCATATCGTTTAAATACACGTTCAAATATTTGAGGCTTCTCAATCTTGTCTCACTCTTTTCTGCATGTTTTATATACATTAATTTGTTCACTTGTACAACAAACACTTACTCTGCACCTAGTATGTACTGGGTATTGGTGACGCAGTAAGGTAAGGTTGGTCCCTGAGCTTGAGAAACTTTCCTCATTGTGACATATTCCTCATATGAAGTGATTTTAACACTTCATCATCAGCCAGATCTTTTTCTCTAAAAACTTTCAGTTCATGTGCACTTGAAATGCACACCGTAGAATCTGAGGCGCACTGTAATAGCACAGGACCAGTTGTCCATTCATTTATTCTCTGTTATACAGCACTCCTTTCCTAACAGAAGATTTACTTTTTGATCGTCATACACTGTTATGTGAAAGCTGTTGTAAGTTAATACATAGTCTGCTTAGTTCTCAGACATATACAATTGTTTTGAAACTCACACAGTTTCTATTAAACTTTGTCTTGACACTATTAGCACATTGTACCAAACTCTGACTTTTGTATTCTTATGCTGTTATTCAAATGTTGGAAAAGCAACAACTTGCTTTAATTTGTCATTGATGCACACTGAAGTGAACAGGGTTACACCAAATCAGTAGCTGAAGGAGAGCCTTCATTTAGTATTTTATTTCTTTCTTTATTAATTGTATGTACAATACTGTGTGTGTGTGCACTCGTCACTCAGTCGTGTCTGATTCTTTGCAACCCCATGGACTGTATAGCCCGCAAGGCTCCTCTGTCCATGGAATTCTCCAGGCAAGAATCCTAGAGTGAGTAGCCATTCCTTCTCCAGGGGATCTTCCCTACCCAGGAATTGAACCCGGTCTCCCGCATTGCCTGGGAGAAAGCATCTCCCGATTCTTTACCATGTGAGCCACCAGGGAAACCCGTTATACAGTATTCAGTTCAGTTCAGTTCAGTCGCTCAGTCGTGTCCGACTCTTTGCGACCCCATGAATTGCAGCACGCCAGGCCTCCCTGTCCATCACCAACTCCTGGAGTTCACTCAGACTCACATCCATCGAGTCAGTGATGCCATCCAGCCATCTCATCCTCTGTTGTCCCCTTCTCCTCCTGCCTCCAATCCCTCCCAGCATCAGTCTTTTCCAGTGAGTCAACTCTTCGCATGAGGTGGCCAAAGTACTGGAGTTTAAGCTTCAGCATCATTCCCTCCAAAGAAATCCCAGGACTGATCTCCTTTAGGATGGACTGGTTGGATCTCCTTGCAGTCCAAGGGACTCTCAAGAGTCTTCTCCAACACCACAGTTCAAAAGCATCAATTCCACAGTCCCAACTCTCACATCCATCCATGACCACTGGAAAAGCCATAGCCTTGACTAGACGGACCTTTGTTGGCAAAGTAATGTCTCTGCTTTTCAATATGCTATCTAGGTTGGTAATAACTTTACTGGTCTTTAAATGATATTTATTTACTTAAGCAACCTTATAGTTCTTTTGCCAATAGATATCAGAAAGGGATTTACCTCATTATTTCTCAAAATGATTCCTACTCTTTACAAGTTCTGAGTTCTTAAAAAAAAAAAAATCTGTTTCTTAGGGGATACATTATGACTATACTCCACAAAATATTCATCTAATGTTTGTAAATATAGTATGCTATGGCATTATTAAAACTTTATTCTGATTGCATATTTTTCCATTTGAATGTTTGTACATATCATGATTTATATAAAATGTTACCTTTTTCAAGATTTAGTATAAAATTTTGAATGAATTAAGCATTCCTATTATTGAGATACAAATTGGACAGATTTTAGTGTAGTCCTTTTATTTCCTTTTGGAAATAAGAATGCTAAGATATAATATTGCTAATCTAGATTGTAATATAATCCATTATGAAAATGTACTGTTATTTTGCTGCTACTGGTCATGTCCTTATTGTAAATGGAGAGGAAGCTTTTCTGAGGGCATCAAATACCTTAGGATACTTTTCACTTTGCAAACCCATCTTACTCTGTTGCTATGGTTACTATTATACCACAGGACATCCTTCATTTATGTATAAATTGTTTTATAGCTTCAAGTTACTTGTTAATATTCTAAAATCTGTGAACCTGCTGAGGAATTATAGCAGGGCACGATTGCTTCCATGTTTGAAATAATGATGTGTAAATAGCATAGTAGCACACTCATTATAACCTTATTAGTGAGTGAGAGTGCTAGAACAATTTTAATTTTTAAATGGATTCCCGCATATAAGAGAACTGTGTTTCATCGTGGTTAAGCACCTGGATTCCAGAGCAAGTTGCCTGCATTCAGATTCTGCCTTTGCCACTATCTCTCTGATCGTGGGTGACTTGACTTCTCTTTGTCTCAGTTGTGTGGTGAGTAAGTGGAAATAGCAATAGTGCCTACATCAGAGGGCTGTTGTAAGGAATAGATAGGTTATTATTTGCAAGGTATTTATTTTTTCTACCATTGTATTAGTATTATTATTGCTATTATTATCTCATGGGCTAGTTCTTCAAGTCTAGTATAAGGACTGGAGAAGGAAATGGCAACCCACTCCAGTATTCTTGCCTGCAGAATCCCAGGGACAGAGGAGCCTGGTGGGCTGCCGTCTGTGGGGTCGCAGAGTCAGATGCAACTGAAGTGACTTAGCAGCAGCAGCAGTAGTATAAGGATACCAGTGTAAGGCAAAGCCAGGGACAGGTGACTATCAGAAACACTTGTGATCTGGGGAGCTCTGTTTGTTAGTTTTTTTTGAAGGATTTATTGGCTAATTTATTATTTATTTTTATTACTTAGAACATTTTATAGAAAGAACACATCTAAGTATATTCTGTTGGTAATGACAGTTGAGCAATTCGCTTAAAACATAACTGTTCTTGAGTAACTAACAATTATCAAAGATAATAATTGTGCACTATTGACAAGTATAGAACAAAATACAGTTATTGGAGGACAATCATTCTACAGTATTGTGCTGGCTTCTGCCGCACATCACCAGGAATCATGACCCTGTGAAATCAAACTCCAGGAGCTTGATCTTAACAAAGGTTGATTAAACTAGAGGTGTTTGATTAGATTACCTTTCATATCTTCCCAGCTTTCACTTTTTCTCTGAGATGGTGGGTGCAGAACTAGCATGAGTTCCCAGCCTGAAATATGTCACGATGTCCACTTTCTCAGCCTCGCTGCCGTTTCTCCACAGTGACATCACCGCCCGTCACATCAGGGAGAAAGCCTCACGTGAGGGCAGCAAGGCCATGGCTCACCCCCTCCCAGGACACGGTGGAGCCACCTTCACTGTGTCACTGGCTTTCACCCTGCTGATCTGCATTGCCAAGGTGCTGGACGCCTCCTCTTCCTGATCACCCGTGTGTTTTAAGCCACTCTTCCTCGCAGAGTTCGGGATAGCCAGTAGAGTCCGCTGGATTCTCAGCTTGTCCTCCTAGGCTTAACTCAGTGCTGGTGCTTCTCCGAGGTCCTTCATCCGTCGGGAGCCATGTCAGACTGTGATTAACACTGCCAGGAAACACCCCCTCGGCCAGGACTCGACACTGGTGACTTTAACTCCAGGTTTCTGCTGCTTTGCACTCTGGACCCATGTATCCATTTACCTTTATGACTTTCTACATTTACAACATCTCAAAAACACCTCACACCCCACGTGTCTAAATTCAAGACTCTCTCCCAAGTTGGGTTCTCTAACAGCATCTCTGTTTCAGATGGCTGTACTGTTCGGCCATTTACCTGGAATCTGCCTTGCAGCTTATCTTTTCCTTAGTATCAAATCTGAGTCTTGATTTTACATTTCATCTCTGAGTCTCCATTTTGCACATAACCACCCCTAGTCCAGTCAGCCATCTTTTTGTGACTGACCTACTTCAGTGACAAGATGACACACTGATTAACCTGCCAGTGGTTTATCCACATCAGTTGTGATTCTTCTGCAGACTTCTTGTTCATTGTCATCTAATTCATCTTTCTAAGTGCAGATCTCATCTTGGATAGAAGGTTTTGCTGGTTGGCCTTGAAAATCTAAAAGATTCCCTATAAACTTTGAATCTGTGCATTTTAATTCAGTCTCATTTCAATTACATAAAATTTTTGTCACTACGTGTAATCATATTTTATGAGACAATACATTTTAGAGTCTAAGTAATTTGCTTAAATGTGAATATTTAAAGTAGAAGCCTTTGGCAAGTCTTGGTCAATCTTTTTTTCTGGTTTAAGAAACTTGAAGTGTCTAGACATTGCAAAATGTTTGTATGAGGCAGTGTGATATGAATATATCATTTTGACATTTTGTTTTCTTTCTAGATGCTTATTTGCTGTTTGAGTATAATAAATCATTGCTTTAGTACTCCACATAGGTCCGTTTTTAAGTATATTTCTTGCCCCAAAGTGTCTTTTTTAAATTATCTTGTTTCTTTAAGGTAGTTTCTGGCTGTCATAATTTACTTTTTTTTTTTAAGTTTAACTTTTAAAGATTATATTTGTTCGTTTATTTATTTATTTATGGCGGTGCTGGGTCTTTGTTGACGAGCAGGCCCCTTTCTAGTTGCGGCGCCCGGGCCTCTCATTGCAGAGGCTTCTCTTGTTACGGAGCCTGCGCCCTAGGCGAGCGGGCTGCGGTAGCTGCTGCTCCTAGACTCTAGCGCAGAGGCTCGGTAACTGTGGCGCATGGGCTTAGTTGCTCTGTGACACGTGGAATCTTCCTGAATCAGGGATTGAAACCCTGTCTCTGGCAGTGGCAGGCTGATTCTTTACCACTGAGCCCCCAGGGAAGCCCTATCATAATTTTTTTTTTAAATTAATTGCATCCACCTGTTGTAAATCAGTTGTACCATTTATATCAGTATCTGGACTTTTTAGTAAGAATGTTTTGAATTCCTGAGGTAAGTTCTAGTTTTAATTTAATTATACCAAGGAATTGAAAGCCTAGGTTTTCTGGCCCTAAAAAACCTCCCTGATAAAATTCCATTGCTATTATATGGCTGACGTAACATGTTGGTCAGTCAAGTTGTCCCTAATGTTAGTAAATTAGCCCTTGGGGTTTGGTGTAAAACAGTTACTTGGGGAGGGGGAGATGTGGGAGAAGAAAAATCTGTCAAGAAGTAGGGTGGAAATAAGTTAGCTAATCTTGCCCTATTCCCATTGGCCTTGTTGCCATTTTGGTCTATATTTTAGCCTCCATTTTTAGAGTTAGAAAGTTTAACTGAAAAAATAAATAACCTGTACCTCATGTATTATAAATATATTAAGCTGAAAGCGAAGGATTCTGCCTCACCTATAAGAGGATATTGGAAAGATCACTTTGGCTGGTGATGTATATTTTATGACTGTGCATCTCTGGGTGAAAAGTCAGGCTATCATATTCGTGGAGAATGAGGTGAAATGTTGCCTCGATGCGCTGAACATGCATTCGAGAGGGAAGACATATTTCCTAACCAGTTGCAGTTTTGCCGCAGGCTGATAAATAGTGGGGTTTGCAATCGATTTCAGCATTGATCTGAAAGATAATCCTTTCTGTGACAATCTTGTCCTGGGGTTTTTGTTGTCGGAGGTGAAAATGAAGCGCAGAGTCTGGGTGAATAGGAGAGGGAGAAGCTGGGCCTGCGGGGACAGGGCTCTCACTTGTCTATCACAGGAGCTCACACCCAGGAGACCTTGCATGCGGGGGCGTGGAGAGGCAGAGCCTGCACCCGGGAAGGCTTTACTCCCTTAACTGCCAGAACTAGGCTCCAACGTTTACTGATCGATTGTATTTACTGCTGTACGTGGGGAGATAAGAAAAGACGGGGCAGATGGTGATTTGACTGGCTCTTCAGGGGTCTGGAGCACCTTCCCAGTCAGTCTTTTGTACTTCTCGCCAGCTTGGCCCTGGAAGGCAGACTGAAGAGCTGGGGCGGGGGCTGGGCGCTGCAGAAGAGCAGGGTGTTCACCTTGGATGGGCTCTGCTCTGTAGAGGCTGCGAGACAATTAATTACCGCTCGTGCCTCGGGGATCGCGCGGGGAGAGCCGGCTGGGGTGCAGCTGAAACCCTGCCGGCGCTGCTTCCTGAGGCGGAAATGAAGACCGATTGGCCATCCCGCGCCCCTGATTTATTAAAGCGGGCGCGCTCTCTGTTCAAGGACCGCACCGAAGACGTCCTGTTGAGAGGGAAGGTTCCTCTGCGCACAGGCGCGGCTGAGACAGGTTCCGAGCGGCGGTTCTGTAGTCACCGGTCACCCTAACACCTGGCTGCCGGATCCCGGGAGGAGGTGTGGATTCCTTAGTGACTTCACAGCACAGCCTGTGGGAGCCTCTGCTTGGGACCTTCGCGGCGTTAAGGATCTGAACTTCTAAGTACCTCATGAAGCAGTCCTCTGATACCTCTCTCTCAAATCCGAGCCTGCTGTGGGGACTGGCAGATCCCCCTTAAATGCTTGTCTGCCAGCGTCACCAGCCACCGAGGGTCGCTTTCAGAAGACTGGCAGCCTTTCCATCTGCTGACGCCACGTGCGGCTGGTGCCCAGTGTGCCCCGTCCTCAAGCAGCTCTTGAGTTCTGTGCCTCGGAGAGTAAAGAAGAAGTGGGGTGGCTGTCGCTTTGGGGTGTTTTTAAACCTTTACTCTTCTTTTGTGATTTCATTGAGTGTTCATTTTTATCCTTTCAATAAAGTTTATAGAAGAGAATATGTTAGGTGTTATTTTGCAGTTTCACTTAGAGAAGGGTCTGCCAACTTTTCCTCTAACTTTTTGCTTTGTATTGGAGAATAGTTGGTTAACAATGTTGTGCTAGTTTCAAGCGGACAGCAAAGGGACATAGCCATACATTTCAGTTCAACTCAGTTCAGTCGTTCAGTCATGTCCGGCCATCTCATCCTCTGTCTTCCATTTCTCCTCCTGCCTTCAGTCTTTCCTAGCACCAGGGTCTTTTCCAGTGAGTCAGTTCTTCGCATCAGGTGGCCAAAGTATCGGAGCTTCAGTTTCAGCATCAGTCCTTCCAGTGAATATTCAGGACTGATTTCCCCTAGGATGGACTGGTAGGATCTCCTTGCTGTCCAAGGGACTCTTAAGAGTTTTCTCCAACACCACAATTCAAAAGCATCAATTCTTTGGCTTTCAGCTTTCTTTATGGTCCAACTGTCACATCCATACGTGACTGCTGGAAAAACCATAGCTTTGACTAGACAGACCTTTGTTGGCAAAGGTAATGTCTCTGCTTTTTAATATGCTGTCTAGTTTGGTCATAGCTTTTCTTCCAAGGAGCAAATGTCTTTTAATTGCAAGGCTGCAGTCACCATCCACAGTGATTTTGGAGCCCAAGGAACTAAGAGACTCTCAGTGTTTCCATAATTTCCCCATCTATTTGCCATGAAGTGATAGGACCAGATGCCATGATCTTATTTTTCTGAATGTTGAGCTTTAAGCCAGCTTGCTCACTCTCCTCTTTCACTTTCATCAAGGGGCTCTTTAGTTCCTTCTCGCTTTCTCCCAGAAGAGTGGTGCCATCTGCATGTCTGAGGTTATTGATATTTCTCGCTGCAATCTTGATTCAGCTTTTGCTTCATCCAGCCCGGCATTTTGCATGATGTACTCTGTATATAAGTTAAATAAGCAGGGTCACAATATACAGTCTTAACATACTCCTTTCCTAATTTGGAACCAGTGTGTTGTTCCATGTCTGGTTCTGACTTGCTTCTTGACCTGCATACAGATTTTTCAGGTGGCAAGTCAGATAGTCCGGTACTCCTGTCTCTTAAAAGAATTTTCCATAGTTTGTTGTGATTCACACAGTCAAAGGTTTTAGAATAGTCAGTGAAGAAGGAGTAGATTTTTTTCTGAAATTCCCTTGCTTTTGCTATGATCCAGCAGATGTTGGCAATTTAATCTCTGGTTCCTCTGCCTTTTCTAAATCCAGCTTGAATCCAGTAGTTTAGTTCACCTATTCCTGAAGCCTAGCTTGGAGAATTTTGAGCATTACTTTGCAATCATGTGAGATGAGTGCAATTGTGTGGTAGTTTGAACATTCTTTGACATTGCCTTTCTTTGGGATTGGAATGAAAACTGATGTTATCCAGTTCTGTGGCCACTGCTGAGTCTCCCAAATTTGCTGGCATATTGAGTGAAGCACTTTGACAGCATTATCTTTTAGGATTTGAAATAGCTTAGTTGGAATTCCATCACCTCCACCAGCTTTGTTCGTAGTAATGCTTCCAAAGGCCCACTTGACTAAGGCCATACATAAACATGTATCCATTTTTAAAATCTGCTCAATGTTATGAGGCATCCTGGATGGGAAGGGCATTACCCAGAGAATGGATACAGGCCAACTCTTTCTGTAGGAGCCACCATAGTAAATGTTTTTGGCTTTGTGAGCTAGAAGGGCTTTTCCCCAGCTATTCAGCTCAGCTCTTGGAATGTTAAAGCTGTCAGAGGCAATTTGTGAACAATGGGTGGGACTGGGTTCCTATAGAACTTTAATTGCAAAGGATTTGGTTTGCAGGCTTTAGTTTGCCAAACTCAGACTAAGAAGAAAAGCTGAGGGTAAAAAGAGTATATTCTATTCAAATTTTTTGTGATTAAGTCTGGGAGACTAAGTTTCCAGCTGATGTCACTTAGTAGCAAAATATCTAAAAATTCAAAGACCATCATTTTCTGACACTTTTAATGTACCTCCACAGCCTTAATAATTCACAGTTGAGGAATTCCTCACTCAACTCCCTGTTATTAGCAGGGAGAGAAAAAATTTCCAGAGTTATCCATGGTTCACAAGAAACACCGTGGTGGTCAAAAGAGCAAAGTCCATGGAGTTTGGAAGCTGGACTAAGCCTTCGCAATGGGCATTGTTAGCTGTGAGCCCCAGGGAGTAGGGGGATGGCGCAGCATGGTTCCAGAAGCCACGCAGCCTTTAGCTTGTCCACTGCCAGGCAGAGCACAGCAATTTGCTTCTCCCATCACTTTCTGGAAGGCTACTATCTACTTTTGATACCCATTGCTGTTTTAACTCTGAGAAAAGCTTGATTTGCTTATTGTTATGTGAAAGTGAAAGTTGCTCAGTCATGTCTGACTCTTTGGGACCCCATGGACTCTACAGTGCATGGCATTCTCCAGGCCAGAATACTGAAGTGGGTAGCCTTTCCCTTCTCCAAGGGATCTTCCCAAACCAGAGACCGAACCCAGGTCTCCCTCATTGCAGGTGGATTCTTCACCAGCTGAGCCACAAGGGAAGCCCATATGAGCTTGTATTTACTCTCATATGATAAGTGGAAGAGATGTGAAAAAAGATGTTTTGTTTCTACCATCTTTAGCCTGCTTCCACCACCGTCATTCGGACCCGCAGCTCTTCTAACCTGGATGACCACAGCAGCCTTCAAATTCATCTTCTCCCTCCTGTTTTGTCCCACCGTGGTCTGTATCCACTTTGCCATTCAAACGATGATTTCAAAACCCACGTGAGCCTGTCTCGTCCTGGGTTCAAATCTTCAGTGGCTCCTCGGAGTCTTCACAATAAACTCCTAATTCCTGAGACCTCTGCCCAGTGGTCTCTGCCCATCTCTCTGGCTTCACCTCAAATACTCTCGTCTCCGTAGGCTGAAAGAGAGATCTACTGACGCAAATGATCAAGTCGCAAAAAGGAGATATGCCTTTACAGGTAATTTACTTCAGTTACGAGAAGCTCACTAACATTTCCTGAGTTGGGATTTCAGATAACTCTTCAGACTCAGAAAGAACACTGTATTTCTTTGGTATGTGTGTATGGTACCTGGAGTTAATCATTTTTCTGCACCTATACTTATGATGCTGTCTGTAGGGTGGCAAGATGGGATTCCCTCTGTATTCAGCCACCTGTCCTTAGGAAGTCTGGCCCTTCACTGGGCTCCTGGTGGAGATGCTTCTCCACTTAGCTTTCTCTGTTACTGTTGTTCAGTCACTAAGTCGAGTCCTGCTCTTTGCGACCCCATGGACTGCAGCACGCCAGGCTGCCCTATCCTTCACCGTCTCCCAGAGTTTGCTCACACTCATGGCGATGCCATCCAGCCATCTTGTCCTCTGCTGTCCCCTTCTCCTCCTGCCTTCAGTGTTTCCCAGCATCAGGGTCTTTTCCAGTGAGCTCTTTCCATAGGGTGGTCAGTGTATTGGAGCTTCAGCTTCAGCATCAGTCCTTCCAATGAATCATCAAGGTTGATTCCCTTTAGGACTGACTGGTTTGATCTCCTTGCAGTCCAAGGGACTCAACAGTCTTCCCCAGCACCTGTCTGTAAGCACCAATTCTTCTGTGCTCAGTCTTCTTTATGGTCTAACTTTCACATCCAAATGTGACTACTGGAAAAACCATAGCTTTGACTAAGACATACCTTTGTCAGCGAAGTGATGTCTCTGCTTTTCAATATGCTGTCTAGGTTGGTCATAGCTTTTCTTTCAAGGAGCAAGTGTCTTTTAATTTCGTGGCTACAGTCACTGTCCACACTGAGTTTTTGAAGCCTTCTCTACTGTCCTTATTTTAACACCATGTCTCAGGATAGGACTATAGTTAAGATTAAATGCTTGTACAGTTCATTTCAGTTGCTCAGTCGTGTCCGGCTCTTTGTGACCCCATGAATCGCAGCACGCCAGGCCTCCCTGTCCATCACCAACTCCCAGAGTTCACTCAGACTCACGTCCATTGAGTCGTTGATGCCATCCAGCCATCTCATCCTCTGTCATCCCCTTCTCCAGCCCCCAATCCCTCCCAGCATCAGAGTCTTTTCCAGTGAGTCAACTTTTCGCATGAGGTGGCCAAAGTACTGGAGTTTCAGCTTTAGCATCATTCCCTCCAAAGAAATCCCAGGGCTGATCTCCTTCAGAATGGACTGGTTGGATCTCCTTGCAGTCCAAGGGACTCTCAAGAGTCTTCTCCAACACCACAGTTCAAAAGCATCAATTCTTCGGCGCTCAGCCTTCTTCACAGTCCAACTCTCACATCCATACGTGACCACAGGGAAAACCATAGCCTTGACTAGACGGACCTAGTTCATGACAACGTTCATGACATCAACATTGTTCATACAGTTTTCTGCTTTAGTTTGTATAAAGAATGGTTTATTCAAGAGAAGATACTTAATTGCTCTATTTTGTTGTCTAGGAAGATATTCCTTTTTTTCCCTCCTGAGTTTGTATGTTTCACACTTTATGGAAGTATTTGGAACATTATGTTGATCTACTTCTTACGATAAATATAAAGTAGGAAGTACTGTATTTTACTAATCATTACCTTTCAATAGACACGATTAGCTTAAAAAAATAATGAAATATTTTATATTTTCTGTCTGCCTTTGAAATATTGAAGGATGATTGTGAAACAGTAGTAATTGAATTACTTGTGGAAATACAAGGAAGAAGAAGAAGAAAAGGTAATTCAATCATTTTCCTGTGGCTTTGACTGTTTCATGGGGAGGGAGTGGTTTTTATAAGTTAGAACGTCTAGAATTCTATAAGTTGTTTAAAATCTTTATATGTTATTTTACCTTTTGTTGAGACCTCTTGAGTTATTGATATCTTTGTGTTGTGGTTTAGTTTCATTATTCTAGCAGTCCTAGGCAACTCAAATCCCCCTCCCCTGTGTACCTTAGTTTCTAAATAGATTTCTCATAAATAATGTATTTTGTATTAGTTTAAAAATTAGACTCAACATTGGACATATTATCACTGATGCAATGGGCATGAACTTGGGCAAACTTCGGGAGATGGTGAGAGACAGGGAGGCCTGGCGTGCTGCAGTCCATGGGGTCACAAAAATTCATTCATGACTGGGCAACTGAACAGCAACATGAGTTAATTATGGCATTACTAGGTAAACAGTGATGAATGAGCCTACGTTCTTTACTATGAAATAAAAATCTAATATGTTTTTATTTGTTAAAACTAACAGCTGTTATTCAAATCAACCTATTCCTTAAAAGTGAATTAATAAGTATTAGTAGAACTCTGCTATAGATATCAGCAAATGTCCAACCTTAACTCCCTCCTTTGATTTTTTTAAGATGATTTTTATTTACTTTTTGATTAGCATTAAAAATATCCTTTCTATTTCAAATGTAGCAGTGTGTATAAAAACTTAAATGGGGAAAGAACTTGAAAAAAATAGGTACATGTATATGTGTAACTGAATGACTTTACTGTATACCTGAAACTGACATGACTATACTCCAGTATAACATAAACACTTTAAAAATTCTTTATTTCAATTTGATACTTTAAAATCATTCAAATATAAAAAAAAAATAAAATCATTCAAATAGAACAGCACTTATATAAGCATAATGCCACAATTATTAGAGTTAAACCCTAAGAGAAAAAGAAATCAAATTATCTTCATGTTTTAAAATTTTTTAACATTTCCTAAAACATTTTTAGGATAATTTAATTATCAGCAAATTTTTATTGTTGTTGTGGGATATATTGCAATTATATGCCATGCACTTTTCTGAAAGAGTCTTCAAAAACTAAGAACAGTTTCTAGGACATTAAATACTCAATAAGATCATCATAAAAGTATAGGAAAGTATTCTAATGTAATGTCTAAAATAATGTCATACTCGCAACCTCAGTAATGTTCAGTTACATTTCAGGCTTGGGCCACTGTATTCTTTAGAACAAATTTCATAGTAAAAAGTATGAGATGTGGGCATTTTATAACTAAATAAGTGAACTTGAATGACATGTTCATTTTATGCTTACTGAATTCCCCTAACTAGTCTAGTTAGTGGAATAGTCTATGGAATTTGGTTGCCATGGAAATCATTTGCTTTTTGTTGTACAGAGTATATGCAGCATGATCAATAGGACTTTGAAGCATAAAAATATCTTGTATTAGAATAAAAATTCAATAGCAATATCCTTTAAAGTGAAAGAGGGAGGGTATGACATTTCTAGTTGCTAACTGGAACTCTCGTTCATTTATATTTTAAATGAATGATGGTGGGTATCATATCATTTTGGCATGCAGTTGCCCATAGGAGGCTTGGCTGGTTTAGCTGGGCTCTGAGCCTTTCTGACTTGACCTCTGTATTCCTGCACTTTCTCTAGTACTTCATAATTAAGCCTCTTTTCCATTTGTATGCACTTGTTTTCACGTTCAGAATTTGGTAGATCTCCCTGTATGCTAAGATGCCGTCTAGCACACTTCCCCTCCTCAGGCTCCTTGCTATACTTCTTGGCATCCTTCCAGACCTGGCCCTGCATCACATGTCTCCCACGGTACAGAGAGTTTAGAGTTGTCCTGGGGGTTCTGTAATGGTGACGTGTTAGCTACTTGTAAACTTCCTTTACATACATTCTGAGATTGTGTTGTATCTCATTTTCTTAGAGAGCTCTTACCATTCATACATTAATATTCCTAGAATACTCAAAGAAAAATGTTTATCATGTTGAATTTTTTTACTCCTTCGGAATGTTTGTTTGTTTTTTTCTTTAATTTGCTTCATTTTTCAAAAATTGTTGAGATAAGGTTGAAGGGAAGCAATGTATTTGGTTGGTTTTATTTCTGTATCAAGTAACTAAATGTCCAGGACAGAAAGTAAATCATACTTTTTTTTGTTTGGTGCACCTGCTTTATACCATGAAGATGGAAACAGGCACATGATGAGTAAATAGGCAGATGATGATCAGTCCCTTAAACTTTCAAACGCTATCTCTATTGGGATGAAATGATTATGGGTGAATGAATCCCACCATAAGTTTTTACAATCCCACCTGTAAAATCCCCAAAGGAGTTGAAAAATGAACAATGAACCAAATAATCATCACAGAGCAGAATCTCAGGCAGTTGTCAGAAGACGTATTCCTGTAACAGCTATTCATAAAATGTGTTTAATGAATACATGGATAAATATGTCAGCTTTTAAACAAATATTTGCTAGTTTTGGAACTTCATCTTTCTCTTATCATGCTTTTTTTTTTGGCACATCACTAAAACAATTTCTTTCTAGCAGTTCACTAGATCTAAATTAGAATGTGAATCAAAAATCACTAATTTTGATTATTATTGCAAGAGGACTTAGTACTTATGCAGTTCGCGTTTGCTGTACAATTATCAAAATTGTTACCCTTCATTGAGGAAATATTTTGCAGCTAAATTAGCTTAACTAAATTTTAACTTAAATCCTCAAGGTACTAAGTTCCTCAAAGCAAACCACTCGGTTCCATCTGGAAAGCGAAAGTCAAAGTAGCTCAGTCGACTTTTTGCGACCCCATGGACTATACAGTCCGTGGAATTCTCCAGGCCAGAATACTGGAGTGGGTAGCCTTTCCCCTTGCCAGGGGATCTTCCCAACCCAGGGATCAAACCCAGATCTCCTGCATTGCAGGTGGTTTCCTTACTACCTGAGCCACCAGGGAAGCCCCACTCCTATCTTACTGATTGTGAAGAAGGAAAAGCTCATATTTAGGTGGTATTTTATAATTAAGATTTTAGAAAATGGGTAGAAGAGATAAACTGGAATCCAGTACATTGACACTTTTTAAATCGAATAATTCTACATGTATAATTCCAGCTGTGTTTACCTTTCTTTGTCCGTTGACATTTGTAATGATTTCCCAAGAACCATTTGGATCTGGTTGGTTTACTTTTTAGCATACAGTCTGACATAAGGGCCTTATCCTTCAGAGTCTGGCCTGTGCTCCATTCAGAGTCCCCTTAGAAGCAAACCTGCTTGTAAGATACAGTCAAATCTGATGACTTTGGAGCTAGTACAGCTCCTGAGTTGAGAGGCTAGTTTTTGTGAGCTATGGGTAAGGTAATGCAAAGGGCTGACCATTCCTGTGCGGCCAGAATGATCATCACCCATCTCGTGTGTGTCCCAGGGGCACGGTGTACGTGTGAGTGAGTGTGGATCTCACTGTTGTTTTTCGTTACTGATTCACTGATAGTATTCATTTTAGAAGTTCTAAAGAGCAATGGTTAAAGCTTGATCAGTCTGCAGCTTTCGCCAGTGTTTCTTCCATCTCTCACTGTGGTTTCATTGTTTCCTTTAGTCTTCTTTGAGATTGGAGCCAGGGAGTTTTTGCAGTGTATGCTTCAGGGAAACTGGTTTAGGTTGCAACACCATCAAGAGTGGTGGACGGAAGATGCAGATGGAAAGTGGCAAGAAAGCCTGAAAGACGAATGGAGGCTTTGAAATGTATTGTACTAGCCACTTTTTTCTATCTTACTGATTCACTTCCCTAATAAAAAAAGAAAGATGGCTAACTTTTCATTTTCCCTTTAGTCGATTGATCAGCAGTTATTTTAAAATTTTATAAGAAAAAGAGAAGATAATTGTGTGAAAATAAAACCATCTGGGAATTTTGGGGATGATCATACACACACATTGTTATCAAGGCAGAAAGTAACTAACACATTACTTTCTATAACTAACAACACCAGTTTGATACTGCTTACTTTTTTTTTTTTTGTTAGTGTGGAGAGCATTACCTTTCAATCACCCTGGCTTTACTATGGAAATTTCCATCCCTTCTCCTTCGGTTATTGTCTTCTTTGCCTTCCAAGTGATGGATATCACTTGGTCTTTTTGTCAGCAAAGCTCATTTAGCTCAAGTAAATTTATCTTGCTACATAATTTTTTTCCAGAGGAAATATGAAAGTTTCTATTTATTTGTGGTATTGAGAGCACAAGTTAAAATTATCTTGCTACATAATTTTTTTCCAGAGGAANTGATCATACACACACATTGTTATCAAGGCAGAAAGTAACTAACACGTTACTTTCTATAACTAACAACACCAGTTTGATACTGCTTACTATTTTTTTTGTTGTTGGTGTGGAGAGCATTACCTTTCAATCACCCTGGCTTTACTATGGAAATTTCCATCCCTTCTCCTTCGGTTATTGTCTTCTTCGCCTTCCAAGTGATGGATATCACTTGGTCTTTTTGTCAGCAAAGCTCATTTAGCTCAAGTAAATTTATCTTGCTACATAATTTTTTTCCAGAGGAAATATGAAAGTTTCTATTTATTTGTGGTATTGAGAGCACAAGTTAAAAGGGAAATGTTTAATCTCCTTGCAACATAGGTAATTGCAATCTTCTCCCGTTTTTTCTGCATGATAATTCAAGTTAGTGTTTCATTTTGTTCAATAGTGCTGTCTTTCTATGCTTCTCTATAAGACAGGCCCTTTTGTAATTGTTATTGAGGTTTGTTTTGAAATTGCTAAAGATAAATCATTATAACCTGATTAATAATCATTATGCTTACATTTATTTACATATTATGCATCTGTAGTAATGATCAGATTGATCTGTTCTGTTTGTGAAAATAATATTCTGTGATATTTCCTCTGATCATCAATGGTATGGCTTCCCAGGTGGCTAAGTAGTAAAGAATCCGCTTGCAGTACACAAAATACTAAGTTTGATCCCTGAGTTAGGAGATCCCTTGGAGAAGGAAATGGTGACCCACTCCAGTGTTCTTGTCTGGGATATCCCATAGCCAGAGGAGGCTGGCGGGCTATAGTCCATGGGGTCGCAAAAGAGTTGGACACGACTGAGTGACTGAACCCCACCACCAGCAGTAATAGCAGTCACTGGTACGCTGCTGTTTTTCTGTAAGGGGGAAGGGCTGCCTTTTGTTTGGAGGCTGCGCTTCCTTTTCTGATAGTTGCCACCAGATCAAGAAGCAGTGCTAGTGTTTATGCTGGCGGCAGGCGTAGCCTCGGAGTTGAGCGGACGCTTCAAGTATGCTTACTTTATGTGTCCACTTGAACGTACCTTTTTATTGAAACAGCGAATGACTAAGTCGCATGCTCCCTCCCCTTGGACATGATTGCTTTGGTGCGTAGATCACTCTGCGAGATTTACCTTTTGTGTGGCTGCTAGATCCCTAAGGCACTGATATCAAGGGTTGTTTCAGCACCACCAAGGTTTTTACCACAGTGCCTACCCTGTATGGGCTTCCCCGGCGGCTCAGACGGTAAAGCGTCTGCCTGCAGTGCGGGAGACCTGGGTTCGATCCCTGGGTCAGGAATTTCCCCTGGAGAAGGAAATGGCAACCCACTCCAGTACTCTTACCTGGAAAATCCCATGGATAGAGGAGGCTGGTAGGCTACAGCCCATGGGGTCGCAAAGAGTGGGACACAACTGGGCGACTTCACTTCACTTCTTCTTCACTGAGTGAGTGAGTGAGCGAAGTCACTCAGTCGTGTCCCACTCTTTGTGACCCGGTGGACTGTAGCTCACCAGGTTCCTCCCTCCATGGGATTCTCCAGGCAAGAGTACTGGAGTGAGTTGCCATTTCCTTCTCCAGGGGATCTTCCCCACCCAGGAATCGAACCCGGGTCTCCTGCATTCCAGTCAGATGCTTTAACCTCTGAGCCACCAGGGAATCCTGTACATATAAGGCACTCAGCAAATGCTTACTGAATTGAACTGAACTCTATAAATAATCAAGAGCCATTCTTCAAATTGCAAGCTTTAACATTTCAGGTATGTTTTGCTGTGTTCTTTGTCTTTCTCCTATTTACTTCCTTTCAAAAACATTTACTTTTACAGAGCTTCTCTTCCTGGTTCAGGAGGGAAAAAAAAGTCATCTATTTACTTGATTAAAAACTCTGTTTGCCTCTTGGTATTGAATATGCAGAAGCTCTAATATTAAAACTCAGTCTCTAGCCCCTCACAGTGATTTCCAGTCCTGCTGACTTTACCCTCTTTAACTCATAATCACAGTGGAAAGGATCGCCCAGTGAGTGCATGTTTCTTTTCTGAGACACCAGGACACTCTCTCACCAGCCTGAATCAGTGGGTGATTATGTCATTCAGTAGTCAGTAGTGTCCATAGATTTAACATTCGAGAAGAAAAGTATTGTTCATCATATATATCTTTCCCTCTCCATGGACATCTATGAACAGATTTCTTACAATCAGAACATTATAGTAGTTTCTCGCAAATTATATTACTAGGTCTATGTAAATTTCCTTCTGAAACAGAAACCTTTTAGCATGCTGTCTATTGGAAAGCAATAACTTCTGAGATACTGGTGTCAGGATATGATCAAATCTGAGTTACTTATAATGCTTTTTATCACCAGAGTGATAACCTGCATTACTGTGAGAGTGTGAGCCACGCAGTCCTGTCTGACTCTTTGCTGTCCCATGGACTGGAGCCCACCAAGCTCCTCTGACCATGGAATTTTCTGGGCAAGAATACTGGAGTGGGTTGCCCTGGCCTTGTCCAGGGGATCTTTTCAACCCAGGGATTGAACCCAGGTCTCCTATATTGCAGGCAGATTCTTCACCATTTGAGCCACCAGCGAAGCCCTACGACATCCCCTCAAATTCACATCTTTGTATGTTTTGTTTACTGAACTTATATTAATGACTTTCTGTCTTGTTACTCTGCAAATAAAGAGTCAGGCTAACTGGATGTGAGCCTTGACTTCTACATTTTGTATTGACATGACATAGGGTTAGTTACTTAATCTGTCTAAACCCAGCTTCTGTCTCTGGTATTGACGTTAATATTGAGATCATAAGCCTGATGTGATAATTAAATAGTAAAGCTCATGAATGCTCAGTGTGGTTCCTGTGGGATGAAGCTACAAAATAATTGCTAACATTCACTGGGCATTTGTTCCATCTTATTATTATTCATGTTTACACAATTAAAAAAAAAAACAGCTAATAGAAAAAGAGAAGAATCAAATTGTAATAAGTTTGAAAATAATTTTGTGTACAATTGCTAGTACTCTGCCTGATTTAGGGGGAGACTTTGAGTAAATATTGACGGAATCAACAAATGGAGTCAGAGAATTTTCAGTGTGAAGAACATAGAAGAATTAGATACAGCCACCCAGTGATAGGACAAGTGTGGTGCATGAGGGAAATGAATTCACTTGGTGTTGGGTAAGGTCAAGCAGTAGTCGTGTATGGACGTGAGAGTTGGATTATAAAGAAAGCTGAGCTCTGAAGAACTGATGCTTTTGAACTATGGTGTTGAAGAAGACTCTTGGACTGCAATGAGATCAAACTGGTCATTCCTAAAATAAATCAGTCCTGAATATTCATTGGAAGGACTGATGCTGAAGCTGAACCTCCAATACTTTGGCCACCTGATGCGAAGAACTGATTCATTTGGAAAAGATGCTGATGCTGGGAAAGATTGAGGGCAGGAGGTGAAGGGGACAACAGAGAATGAGATGGTTGGATGCCATCACCGACTCTATGGACGTGAGTTTGAGCAAGCTCCGGGAGTTGGTGATGGACAGGGAGGCCTGTCCAGGGAAGCACACGGTATTCTGTGTTCTCTGCCTAGACAGGTATATATGCAGTCAGCTTTAACCACAAAACTCCACTCAAACTTCACTAAGTGGAGGTTTCTAAAGGTTTCAGAGTATTGGTGGCAGATTATATGCTGGCATGGCTTTTCTGAAGTTTGCTTAATTTTTCTTTTTTCTTTGCTTTATAGGATAACTTGCTTAATTGGTATCTCTTTCCATTTGGATGGTGGAAACCCTTCATTATGTTCATAGAGGTTACGGGGCTTGTAGCAAAAGAAGGATAACTCCGGGAGAGGGAGAGCATAAACAGGGAAATTCTGAGCGATAGTGAATAGTGAAAGTCGCTCAATTGTGTCTGACTCTATGACACCATGGATTGTAGCCCACCAGGCTCCTCTGTCCCTGGGATTTTCCAGGCAGGAATACTGGAGTGGGTTGCCCTTTCCTCCTCGAGGGGAATCTTCCCAACCAAGGGATTGAACTCAGCTGTCCCTCATTGCAGCCAGATTCTTTACTGTTTGGGCTGTCAGTGTATTCTGGTGGGAGGCCTCAGTAACAGATTCTGTTTACTAAAAGACAAGGAGAGATGAATTTAAGAGCTGTGACTCTGGTATTAAGAGAGACAAAGCAATTCAGACTTTGTTATGCAGATTTGAACTTGATCTTGGCCCTAGAAATGGATTTCTAATCATAACATCTTTTCCTTCAGGGACACTTAGACTATCTAAATGACAGAATAAACCATGTGAAAAAAAAAATACAGGGATCATAATGAGGATATGTTATCCTTATGATTCTTAATTTCTGTAGATAGAATATAGACAATGTGCTACACAAAATTATTCAGATTTGATGTGTTTGGAGTCGTAGGGACACGTGTTTTATTCTAATATACTTTGCTTGCCATTTTAAAGTATCTAAGGCTAATTCTTACACATTTAAAAAATCTATAGAGAATTTAGGACTTTGTAGAATGACAAGACTTCCTCCTGCAAGCCCTGTTTTACATACATAATCTCATAGTTCAGTGCTACAGTGCCCTCTCCACAGATTGTTATGTAATGTGTGAAATAATAATGTCGTCAAAGAAATTTATATGTTTGTTTCTGTTTTATAGACAAGAGATTTAACCCACAAGGGATTTAAGTGACTCAACTATAGTGGTTGTACTTTGTGTTTAGAAAGAAATGATTTAAATTTTTAGCTAAGTCTGTTTAAACTTTTTCTTTTACAACTCTTTATGAGTGAGGTCTACTTAACTCTGAGAAGACATAGTTTTCCTTCCTTCCTTTGATAATTTTTTGCCAATTTTTGCATCACAATTTTGACCAACCCTATCATAGCAATATTCCAAAAGTAAAGTGAAGAAAACTGTGTAGATGGTTCACTTAAACTCGTTTTCGTTACGTTGCCCAACTGTGTTAGTTTGAAAAACTTTTTAAAACCTGAGTTTAATAATGAGCTTTGTATATGAAGATCTCTAAGTTACATAAGAAGTTCCTCAGCAAAAGCGAAAACTGGCTTCTTTTTCTTGTCTGGGTCATGATGCTGATGAGTTAGAAATTTAATATCCTTTTCCACTTTTTCATTAATTACTGTAAAACTGCCTTGAATATTTTACTCTTCATTCTAAGTTAAGTAATCTCTCACAATCTCTCCTCAGAAGTAAATCACTTATAAATGAGTCTAACCATCCTTTTTGCCCTTCACTTAACCTCTTATATCTCAAATACTTGGTATTCTTTTGGGGAAAGGAAATTTATATTAGTCTCAGCCCTCTTTGTAATACATTTAATCTTCTTATTAGCCTTTGTGACAGCATCTTAACTTAGCGGTGACACCTTCATTGAACCTGTGGCACCACTTTGGGCTCTTCCTAGGAAGAGCCATTTCTAGCATTGACTCCGTCCTCGTACCCCAGGAACATGGAATAGTAATGTGCTCTCGGTCCAGCACCTGTGCTTGGCACTCCACTGTATTTTTATTACCTGTGAGTAATAGGTGTCTCGGGCCTGGAGGGCGGGGAGGGCCCTTTGAAGGAGCAGGAAAGGCCCTGCTCTGGGGCGCCCTCAGGAGCTTGCTGCAGGTGTGGCACCTACCTGAGCCGCAGATTCATCAACCAGCTAAGATGCTTTACCTTCCTCTTCTGCATTTGTATCCTCCTAAGTATAAATAGTTATATGGGGCTTCCCTGATGGCTCAGAGGTAAGGAATCCACCTGCCAAGCAGGAGACGTGAGTTCAGTCCCTGGGTCAGGAAGATCCCCTGAAGAAGGAAATGCAACCTATACCAGTATTCTTGCCTGGAGAATTCCACAGACAGAGGAGTCTGGAAGACTACAGTCCATGGGGTCACAAAGACTCGGACATGACTTGGCAATTAAACCACCACCACATGTATATGTGTATATGTATATGTATATACATGACTGAAGCAACTGAGCACAATTGAGCACATGTGTGTATAGTTTCTATGGGAAAGTGGCCTCCTCTAGTTACTTCACTTCATTTATCATCTCATACAGTGCTACGTGCATTTTCAGTTGCCTGGAGGCAGGGCGACTATAAAACCTTTTCTTGCCTGTTCCTGACACGTATTGTGGGCATCTTGTGTAATTTTTTTTCCCTGTCCATCTCATGTTATTGCCATCTTACTATAGAGTCTTGTTTCTGTAGGCTAGGTTTAGTAGTAGTTAAATTGCTCTCAATTCTCAGTCCTACCCTGATGAATTTTCTAAGCTCCCCAAAGCACCACATGATGTGGTAGCTCCTGGCTTTGGAAGTGCAGTGTCTCCCAAAGACCGGCATATAAACCCCAGACTCTTTAGCCTGCCTCACAGATACCTGTTAAAGAAAGATGTGTTATACCAAGGAAGTTGCCTAAAAATGAAGATGAGTTTCCAGATAGGCCATATTTTAATTCATCCAACAGACCTATGGAGAGTATAATATGGGCCGTTGCCTGTCTAGGGGAAGTAATGGGTGTATATAGAACAGTGAGATATGTCAGGCCTTATGAGCTTACAGTCTGGTAGGGAAGAAAGAAAAACAGATTCCTATATAAGCTAAATAACTCACTTCTGTGTATGTGTGTGTGCATGTTCACATACATACAAGTGCATGTGTGTGTTGTGTAGGTTTTACCTAGAGAAGGAAGTGAGCACATATTCATATATTCCACTTAAGGGATTAGACGTCATTAGGGAAGAGATGATTAAATTGAGTGTTTACAGACAAAGGCTTAATCTCCAAAATATACAAATAGCTCATACAAGTCAACCACCAGAAAAGCAAACAACCCAATTGAAAAATGGGCAGAAGACCTTACTAGACATTTCTTCAAAGAAGACACACAGATCGCCAGTAGGCACACGAAAAGATGCTTAATATCACCAGTTATTAAAGAAATGCAAATCAAAACCACAATGAGGAACCACCTTAACACCAGTCAAAATGTGTAATTAGTCCTTCAATCATGTCCCATTGTTTGCAACTCTATGGACTGTAGCCTGCTCGGTTCCTCCGTCCGTGGGATTTTTTCAGGCAAGAATACTGGAGTGGGTTCCTATTTCCTTCTCTAAAGGATCTTACTGACCCGGGGATCGAACTGACATTTCTTGTATCTCTAGCATTGCAGATGGATTCTTTATCCTTCTGATCCATTGGGGAAGCTCACTAGTCAGAATGTCCATCATTAACAAGTCTACAAATAGCAAATTCTGGACAGGATGTGCAGAAAAAGGAGCTCTTCTACACTGCTGGTAGGAATGGAGGTTCCTCAGAAAACTGAAAATAGAATTACCATATGATTCAACAGTCTTACTCCTGGACATATAGAAAACTGAAATTCAAAAAGATGCCTGCACCCCTATGTTCATAGCAGCATATTCACAGTAGCCAAGACATGGAGACAAGCTGAATGTCCATCAGTAGAAGAATGGGCAGTGAACACGTGGCACATGCATACAATGGAATACCACTCAGTCATTAAAAAAAAGAGTGAAATAATGCTGTCTGCAGCTACATGGATGCAACTAGAGAGTATCGTCATACTGAGTGAAGTAAGCCAGCGAAAGTGATGCTGTACGAGGTCATGTACAGCTGCAATCTAAACTGTGACACAAATGATCTCATCTACAGAACAGAAGCAGACTCACAAACATGGAGAACAGACTTGTGATTGCCAGCAGGGAGTGGCTGGGGAGAGAAGCACTCGAAATTTGGGATTAGCAGATATATAGGATGGATAAACAACAAGGTCCTACTGTATAGCACAGGCAACTGTATTCAATATCATGTGATAAACAGTAATGGAAAATAAGGTTAAAAAAAAGGATGTCTGTATAATTGAGTCACTTTGCTGTATAGCACAGATGAGCACAACGTTGTAAATCAACTATAAATGTCAATAAAAATTGTCTTGAGTACAGCTAAGTATTTGCTCATTCTGGTGAATGGTAGACTCTAAAGGATGTTTTAGGTAGAGGAATTAGTTTGTTTAAAATCACATTCTTGAAACTAAATTAGAGATTTGATGGAATTGAAATCACAGGGCAAGAGAAAGAGGGGAATGGCAGATAGGACAGGCTGTGTTCCCAATATAAGACAGAAGGAGAGTTCTAGGACAAAGCGTCCTCGAATGGAAGAAAGTCTATGAGAATGGTGAGTCTGCTGGTATATGCAGTTCATGGTGGAGCTCTAATCCGTATTGGGAGCAAGCAAGCTCAAAATCTATTACGCAGATAACAGCAGAAGCTGAAGACCATACTGCAGAATCTTGATCAAGAAAGAATCTTGAAGAAATCATGACCAGCACTAGACACTGAAAAATTGGGAAGAATGAAGTTGGGATCAAGGTCTAGGTCAATTAGAGGATTATAGCAGGTTACCACCTGTTTTCTAGGAAATGGGTCACCATTCATTGTGTTAAAGAAGAATATGGAATATGAGATTCTAAGGGAGAGGAAAAGTTCTGTAGAGTGCTGATAATATGCAGGTAAATAAACTTTTTCAATAAGAATTGAAGGCCAGAGTGCTTTAAAGTCTCATAATGTTTAACTTACCTCTGTGTCAGCCTTGAACTTTTGGAGCTTAAGTTCATTTACTTTTAGTAAAATTTGTTTTGCTTTTTCTAAGAAAAATAGGGATATAAATTAGACTTAAATGTCTTTTTGGAGATAAAATAGTTCTTAAAATTTTGCATTTTGATGAGATGAGTTTAAATGAACAAAATGCAATCAGATGAACAGTCCTTAAAATACACAGTGTGAAAAATCAAATCAAGAATGCTTAGCGCAAAGCATTTAAGGCTTTATTATATTGAAACCATTTGAAAAAATATTCTAAATGATGAACAAACAGAACATGTGATCAGGTTTTATAATGTAAAACTGATTTCTGTTTTCCAAGAATGTGTTACTTTCTTTACTTACAATGTTCTTAAATATATTGTCCTCAAAACAAAGCCATCATTTTAAAATGGTGTTGTAATTGTGATTGTAAAAATATTTTTACTTTGTTTAAATGTGTAAAAATCTAGAAAATTAGAAGAGAGTAAACATCACACTAATACCTACATACAAGAGATAGCCACTGTTAAATTTTGATGCAGAAATCTCCATGTAATATATGTGTTATTTCTAGTTATGAAATAATCAAAAAACGAAGTCAAAAAATGAAGTTAAAAAAAAGTCAAAAAATGAAGATCATGGCATCCGGTCCCATCACTTCATGGCAAATAGATGGGGAAACAATGGAAACAGTGACAGACTTTATTTTCTTGGGCTCCAAAATCACTGCAAATGGTGACTGCAGCCATGAAATTAAAAGACGCTTGCTCCTTGGAAGAAGAGCTATGACCAACCTAGATAGCACAAATATAACACTTGTATTTTTCATTCCCTCTATAGGGAGTGTTCTAGTAACAGAAACATTTTGGAGTTCAGAATGTTCATATAACTTACCACTTGCCTCTTCGAGTAGAAAAGTTTTGAACTCTATATTCAGCTAGGAATTTTATCAATATTTAAAAATAGGAAGATTAAAGACTTTGCTTAAAAATCCATGAAAATATGTGAAATAGTACTCGATATCCTGGAATGTTTGAGAAAATTCAGGCTATGTCGTAAGTGGCATTATCTCTGAGATTCCACATAATAAACTGTTTAGTGAAGATGATGGCATAAGAGTCACAGTGAAGAAGAGTGAACTTAAGTCCGCAGATCAGCGAGTACAACTTTTGAAATAAGGAGCAGCAATCCAAAGAGGCTGTTGTGGTGGGTCTTGCTGTGAGGGCTGTTCTCTAGTTTCAGCGAACGGGGGCTACTCTTCACTGCAGTCTCTGGGCTTCTCGTTGCAAGTGGCTTCTTCCACTGCAGGGCACGAGCTCTGGGGCGCATGCGCTCAGTAGTCGCGGCGCCTCCGGCTGGAGAGCACAGACTCAGTAGTTGCGGTGCGTATGCTTAGTTGCCCCATGGTATGGGGAATCTACGTGGATCAGGGATCCAGCCGGGGTCTCCTGCATTGGCAGGCGGATTCTTGACCACTGAGCCACCAGGGAAGCCCTACAAGAGATATTTTTAAATGCTTGTGTAATCTATAGATTATTTATTGTGTTTGTGCTCAAGTCAAAACTTTGTTTTTTGTAGAAAACTGGGCAATAATTACAAATGTTGCTGCTCTTGAAGCTCCCTTCAGGGTTTGATTCCAAATTACCTACTAAGTTGCAACTCAGGAAACAAGAGAAAGTTTGATAAGGACTTGCGCTGTGGCAGCTTCAGGGTAGTGAGAAGTGAAGTGGAGTGAAAGTCGGTCAGTCGTGTCCGATCCCATCATACAGTCCCTGGAATCCTCCATGCCAGAATACTGGAGTCGGTAACCTTTCCCTTCTCCAGGGGATCTTCCCAACCCAGGGATCGAACCCAGGTCTCCCGCACTGCAGGATTCTTTACCAGCTGAGCCCCAAGGGGAGCCCGGAGTGGGAAGACCCATGCTGTTATCCCACAGCACCTTCTCAGCTGTGGAATGCACGCTCCTCGTTCTGTGGCTGGCTGGGTTGGGGAGGTTCCTACGGGGAACATGCGTAGCTGGCTCGGCGAGCCTGCAGCCAGACTGAGGAAAGCTTGTGCCACCCAGGAGGGACGCGAGCCCCCGACGCGGGTCCGTGTTCCCCTCCCTGCTGCGATGACCGTGCGATGGTGTCCGATAGCGGCTGGTTGGTTCAGAACGCGGGGTTCAGTGCCGCAGCAGCGGCATTTCCGATTAATTTTAAATGCCTCCAGAATTCTCCACGCTGGAACTGTGCTGAACTTTTTTTTTTCATTTAATTTTTACTTTATATTGGGTAGAGTTGATTTACAATGTGTTGGTTTCAGGTGTACAGCAAAGTGCTTCAGCTATATGTATACATATATCCATTCTTTTTCAGATTCTTTTCCCACGGGGGTTATTACAGACTGTGGAGTAGAGTTCCCTGTGCTGTCTAGTAGGTCCTTGCTGCTGATCTAGTTTTGAACATTTTCACATTGGGAAAAAGGAATTTTTCAGTGTTCGGTTGTCTTGATTTCTGTGTAGGCGGTGTCAAGGGTTTTTTCACGATGAGCCATAATACACGCATTATATTGTAATTAAAGATAGTGTCCTTCTGCACAATATTGCTGGAACATTGAAAAGTATATATTATTGTTGTGGTTGATTGGCTGCTAAGTCATAGGCTTCCCTGTCCTTCAGCGTCTCCTGGAATTTGCTGATTCCTGTTCGTTGAGTCAGTGATGCCATCCAACTATCTCATCCTCTGCTGCTCTTTCTCCTGTTGCTTTCAGTCTTTCCCAGCATCAGGGTCTTTTCCACTGAGTCGGCAGTTTGCATCAGTGTGTTGGAGCTTAAACATCAGTTGATTTCCTTTAGGATTGACTGGGTTGATCTCCTTGCAGTTAGATAATGTCTAAGTTTTTCTGTACCCAGTTAATTTGTGTAAACTTCTGTCTGGTTTCCTTTAGGGCAAGGTTTAATGAATACAGTTAGTCTAAAAGCTGAGGGGTGTGTGTGTGTGTGTGTGTACACATATTAATTTTTAAATTTTGCCTCAGTAAAGTCTTGCTTTAAAAAATATTTTAGTGGTTTGATTAGAAATGAATTAATTTTATTTGATGTGCTTCAAAATAATACTAGAATTGATTTAAAACATGTTTTATATTACTGTAGAGGCCATTTTAAGTTCATCTTTCCATAAATATTTGTAGATATTATTGACTTTTGGAAATAATTTCCTACTGTTTGCATTTGGTGTCACGATATCTGAGCTGTACACCAGACTATGTTCCTTTCCTACTTGGTTCTTGATTGCTTACGACTGAAAAACTTGTTAAAAGCACAGTCCCTTGCGCGTAGAAGGAGGTGAATAATTTTGAGTTGGATATATAATAGCTGTAGCTAGGATTACCCCCTTACTACAGAGTCCTCCAGATAATTATATTCCAGCATCTTCCTTAATAATTTAATCATTCTGTTTTTGGAATTCTTTTTCCGTGATCAGCAAACTCCATTGTTAAATTCCAGTCTTGCTTCAGAACATTTCTGCCACCACCTGGCCTTGAGTAGGACTTCCTGTTTTCCCTGAGGCCTCTCCAGGCTGTTAGTCTCACAGGTGCCTCCTCAGAATCAGGTACTGAAGCCAAGATGGACGTTCTCCAGGGCACCGGCCAGACCAGTCTCCCGTCCCTCCTGTTAAAACTTTTGAGCTTTATGGCATTTGGCTCTACCAGGCTCTCCTCCAGGTTGATCCTGTCATCTGCTAACCTTGTCCTCCCAGCCTGTATTCCCCCTTGCAGAAAATTTCATTATCCCCCCACCCCCCGCCCTTATTCTCTGCTCCAGCTTCTGTCAGCTTTCCTGGGAATTCACCGTTTATGTGAATTATCATGGAGTGGTAAAGAATCCACCTGCCAATGCCGGAGATGCAAGAGATGAATCCTGGTATGTTCCCTGGGTCGGGGAGATCCCTTGGAGAAGGAAATGGTAACCCACTCCAGTGTTCTTGTCTGGGAAATCCATGGACAGAGAAGTCTGGAGGGCTGCAGTCCCTGGGATCACGAAGAGTTGGACGTGGCTGAGTACACGCACAGAGATGTACACCCTCAGTCTTGGTTTCTTCATTTTCTCATCTCCAATGAACTTTTATTTCATTTTGTTCTGAACACAGATGACAGAACTAGACTACATTTTTGTCATCAGCAGAAACTTGTCTCTCTCCACAATTACAAACACAAACATTCTTGTCACTGACAACAGCGCATATGCTCACGAGACTCACAAGGGTGAAGTAATTTTAACTTCACTCATCTCTTTCTCACTTTTCCCCAGCCCTTTACTTCTACCTTTGTTCGCTCTGAATTGCATAGTTCACCATTTATTCACTTTCCTTCATCTGCTCTTCCATGTGCTTTTTTTTAATGAACTTGCTTTGTCCAAGCAAGTTCATGACTTTAAATGTCTTTGCTAATCCATTTTTTCACTTTATGTTCTCATGAAGTTTTGGGGTTTTTGTGGGGGGAGGGGTTTGTTGCTTTTCGGTAAGCATTTGAATAAACAGAAGATAGCATGAGGTTACAATCGGAAGATTGCTCTGTAATTCCTGTTAATAAATATTACCCAGAATTCCTAAGCAAGTAAGAGTTACCACTTTGTATAAGCACCAGTTTATACCTGGACCTTGGTTATTTGGCCCAACACCACCATGCCCCCCATCCCTTCTCTACCTCTTTCCTTTTGGCTGACCACTTTGCCGAATACTTTACTGAGATTCACAGCACAGAGCACTGTCTCCTTCTCACTTGTTTCTTTAGAAACATACCGTCCTTCTTACTGTCTGATACCAAGATCACTAGACCTGCTCTGGGCCCCGCCTCTTGACTAATTAAAGAGATGCTTCTTGCAGCTAGTCACCTCCCCCTTGAATCATTAACCTTTCTCTTTTTCTCTATCCACAATCATTTTTTTAGTAATATCCACCCTTTTAAAGATCTTACCTGAACTCCCCCCTTCATAGATCACAGCCTTGTTGTGGTGAAGTCTTCATTGTATAACTCAATGAAAAAGGGTTTAAAAAGTGGAAACAGTGTCAGATTTTATCTTCTTGGACTCCAGAATCACTGCAGAGAGTGACTAAAGCCACAAAATTAAAAGATGCTAGCTCCTTGAAAGGAAAGCTACGACAAACCTAGACAGTATATTAAAAAGCAGAGACATCACTTTGCGGATAAAGGTCCGTCTAGTCAAAGCTGTGGTTTTTCCATTAGTCATGTATGGGTGTGAGAGTTGGACCATAAAGAAGGGTGAACACTGAAGGATTGATGCTTTTAAATTGTGGTGCTGGAGAAGACTCTTGAGAGTTCCGTGGACAGCAAGGAGACCAAACCAGTCAATCCTAAATGAAATCGACCCTGAATATTCTTTGGAAGGACTGATGCTGCAACTGAATCTCCAGTTGTTTGGCCACCTGATGTGAAGAGCTGACTCACTTGAAAAGACCCTGATTCCGGGAAAGATTGAGGGCGGGAGGAGAAGGGGACGACAGAGGATGAGATGGTTGGATAGCATCACCGACTCAATGGGCCTGAGTTTGAGTGAGACCCGGGAGCTGGTGATGGACGGGGAGGCCTGGCGTGCTGCAGTCCATGGGGTCGCAAAGAGTTGGACACAGATGAGTCAGTGAACAACAACAACAACAGCAGCCTGAACTCCACTATTTCTCTCCCTGTTGCCTCATCGTCGTCAGAGTCTCCAGTAACTTTGAATGTTGCCGAGCTCACTTAGATGTTCGTCCTGTCTTCCTTCACCACTTACCAGCATTTGGCACTGGCATTGTTCATCATTCCTCTACTTGGTGAAACATATTTTTTTTTTCTTTTGAAAATTTGAGTTTCCTTCTACATGTGTGGTCCTTTTTGCTTAGCTGTCTTTGGCTTGAATCTGACCAAATTCTGAATATTGAGGTTCCTCATGGTTCCACACTGAGTTCTCTTTGTCGTCTCTTTATTACATTCCAAGGCTATAAAAACTATCTATATGCTAATAACTCCCACGTTTATACATCTGGCTTGGATCTCCCTTCAGTGCTTCTTTTTCATTTGTCCAAATTTACTTAGCTGGCAAATCCACATGGAGGTTGCTCAGACGTCTCTAACTTAGTATGTTTTGTACTAAACTCTTGCTTTTCCCTGTGGAAACCTGTTTCTCCACGGATCTTCTCAGTTTCAGTAAATGATATGTCACGCTACCTGTTAGCTGAAATAGAAGCCTGATTGATCTTTTGTTCTGTTCCCTCCAACACTCCTATAACCAGTTATTCCACACAATGGTTGATTTGCCATCAGAGTACATTTTCTGTTGCTTGTGTGCCTGCACTAACTCACTGGTATTTTGCTTTCTCTCTTGCCGCCTATTAATAGAGCAGTCAGAGTCAACTAATTAGAGCATAAATTGTCTCTTCACTTCCTTGCTAAAAACCCTGTGTTTCCTTTACATTGCGCTTAGCAATTTTGATCATTATTCTTAACCTAGATAGCCACGGCCCAGTCTCTGGCTTTGGTTTCTAACTCCTGCCTTTGATCACTGCCGCCTAGTCATCTGTTTTGTTTGTGGAACAATCCAGACGTAGGTATTTTGTTTATTCTCTTCCTTTTTTAAAAATGTTCTTTTCTTCTTTCTTCCCATGACTGGGTTCTTTTAGTTCAAGGTTTCGACTCGTCTCTGATTTAGTCTTTAATCACTCTTTCTTGGCAGGATACCCTGTTATTCTTGACTGTAACATCATTTTTATTGTTATTTTTTGTAGCATTTCACATTTTATAACCATGAATTTGCATGTTAGATTTTGTCTTATCTGTGTCTTCCACTAAACCCTAAGGTCTATCACCATGTACCTGCTGCTGAATACATATTAAGTGTTTAATTAATAGCTGTTAAGTGAATTAGTAACTTCGTCTGAAAGTTTCTGCAATGAAAGAAATAGTCAAGGATTGTAGAAAACACCAAGAAAAGAAACGATCCATTTCTTCAGTTTGTTCACAGATCTGTGTTAAAAGGACTGGCTAAGAGCTCTCACATGAGGTTGCTTTGCCCTCAACAAAGACAGAATGATCTGAGGGCTCTCACATAGGTGTTAGACACTTGTAAGTTGTATACTTTTTTGTATATGGTTGTACTTCAATAAAATTTTTAATTTACATAAATAATTAAGAAAATGAAGAAGAAAAAGGAAGAAATGCCAAGAATTGCTCAGTTTTCTGCACTGAGTCCTCATTTGTTTTATAATCAGGACTGATGATTTTTAAGAAAAAACATCATCTCTGAATGACTATATTTAGGAAAAAATCCATTTTCATTCATTGTTCTTATTTTGTTCATATTCTTTTGTAGCTCTTCTTTTCTGTTTGTAATGCTTTTAAAAAACTTGTCTAAATTATATTCTTCTTGTTATAGATAGGACATAGAATATCCTTTTCAGACATTGGTTTGACCAGTGATGTTTATACCCAGGAAAATTAGTAACTCATTTTTGCAATTTGTATTCCCATGTGCACATTCACTATCCTATTTTCTGCTTGGACTATTCACCCTGTAAACTTGAATATTAATAGAATCCTATTTGTATGTATGTTCCAGGGACTACTCTGAAAAGGGGAACATTTACCAATGCATATTACAAGCATCAGATCACTCGATCATTAAGGGAGTCGGGAGTCTTGAAATTACATATGAGCTTCCCTGACAGTTCAGTTGGTAAAGAATCCGCCCGCAATGCAGGAGACCCTGGTTCGATTCTTGGGTCGGAAAGATCCGCTGGCGATGGGATAGGCTACCCACTCCAGTATTACATAATTAGGAAAACTTTTCATCACAGTCAGTTCCACACGCTGTTCTCTCAGTTTTAGTACTAGTGACCTGTCAGGGGAGTAGGAGTGGCATCTGAGCAGAGAGCGGTCAACCCAAGGCCTCCCTGGTGGTGGTAGTCTTTTTTGCCCTATAGGTCTGAAGTTGACTCCATCATTACATGCGATTTGATTTAGCTATTTGACACGACGCTCCCACGTCTTGATTCATAGTGAAGTGTTTCTAATCTCTAGAAAATTTCTGAAATCCATATCTTACACATCTTTGTAAAAACTTTGTAATGTATGCTAATACATTGTTATGTGTCCACCAGAGACTTGAAGCTTTCTGTTTAAGACCTAATATGTACTTAGATATTACTGAAATGGACTCTGGAAATAACTCTCCTGAAATAGATCCTGTAAGAAATGTGGCTACTCTGTTCAGAAACTTCACCATGTGGCGGTCGGCTGTCCCAGCCAAGCCTGGGAATTTACACCTTCCTAGGGTAGTCTTTGATGAGTAACAAGGGTGGGGGCGGTGGGTTTTCTAACTGCCCCTCCCTCCCACCCGTCANACCCTCTACCCCTTTCCCAACCAGGACAGTCTTAGGGCTGTCTGCATAGTTCCCCTTGGGAATGAGCCAGAGTTCCCTGCACAAGAGTCTGCCTGATGACACACCGTTTTAGGGCTTAATTCCTTTCTCTGTCCCTCTTCCTGACTCCTCCTTTTTTTGGCTAATACACCATTGTCTAAATACACCACATTTTCTTTATGCATGCATCTGTCCATGGGCATTTAGGTTGCTTTCATTAAGACAACTTTCCTTCTACCTAGAGGTTGAATTTGTTGTAATGATCCTTTACAATCCTTTGACTTTTAACTGCTTATTATATGTTACTGCACTTCTTATTTTATCCTTAATACTCTCTTGGTCAATTGACTAACCTTAACCTACCTACATATTACATAATCTTTATTTTCTATTTGTGAAGATGTTATTGGAAACCATCAATTGAAACTGTATCACCTCTGTGGAACAGCTGAAAATGGTGAGACAGGTTTAGTCTCATCATCCTCTGTGCTCCTTCACTTTTTGTTTTGTAGTAATCCATACTAGAGAAAGTAATGTATCACTGTTAGTCCTACCTTCTCAGCTAGGCTGTTCCATCTCTTCAATGAAGGTTTTTTTTATCTTTGAAAGTGTGTTTACAAACTGGTCATGTACATGCTGAGTCCCTCAGTCATGTCTGACTCTTTCTGACCGCATGGAGTGTAGTCCACCAGGCTCCTCTGTCAATGGGATCTTCCCGGCAAGCACACTGGAGTGGGTTGCCATTGTAGAAACTGGTGGTCAGTAATGAAAGTTGAGTAAAAAACAAATACATACTTCTATGGATACATCCGTTTGCCTAAAGAAAACATGTTGAGAGTACTATTGGCATCATTTCTAAAATACCTGAGAAATAATCCAAGAGCAGGACTATTTTTTTCTTTTTCTTTCACTTTCGCCAAACAGACTTGAAACCACACCCGGGAAATCTTTTTATCTCAAAGGACAGAACGTCACCCACCACTTGCCAAGGAATATCATTTACCTTCACTAGTCAGCAGGAAGATGAGAGGTGTAAGAGGGTTCATGAAATGTACCTGAGAGCTAATTACCAAATGCCAGTTTTAAAATGTCAAATCATTTAACTTGAAGTTAGTGCCACGTGAAGTAACCTATGAAACAACTCTTTGTATTTCTGAAATTTTGAGTCATCATTAGCCTTGTTCATAGGAAATTTGCACTTGAGCTAACGCTCAAATGGCTGTCAATATCTCTTTGGTAGGAAGGATAGCCATACTTACAAACCAAATTCACAGTTGTAGTAAAACTGTTTCCATGGATTGTATTGGACTCCACCAAACAAGTATTAACAATGGAAGTGAAACATTATTTGAACGTCAGTGGTTTCTAAAATTAGAAAATGGGATTGTATGCTTAACTCGAGGCATTCATGTTCTTGGGTCCAGATTTAAGACTGATCTTTGTGTTTGCTGTTGAGATATGACTTCCTCTCAGAGAATATAGGCAGAGACCTAAAATACACATTCATTTGTTTTGAACATTAAAAAAAAAAAATCATTCAGCAAGTAGGGCTGTCTTCCAGTCATAAGAGGGAGGCTGTTGTGTTTCACTCTCTGTGAACTCTGTATCCTTGGAGACAAGCCTGATGGGGAGAGCCGTGGTTATCGGGTCAAGATGAGTTTTGATCTGGCCTTGTCCCTTTCAATGACTAACCATGACTTTGTATATGCCACTTAATTTTTATGGGGTCCATGTCTATTAAATGGGGAAAAAAAAAATCTTTCCTACTTTCCTTAGAGGGTTTTTGCAAATATACAGTTAGGTAATTGTTATGAATGTCCTTTGGCATAACTAATATAAAGCTAATATAAAGAACTATATGGATACAGCATATTATTTTTATCTTTGATAAAATTTGACTGTAACATGAGAAAAGTCCTGCATTGCCCTTGGTAAATACTGTCAGCATAACTAATTTTGATCTATGACATGCAGATTATAAACACGAGGGGGTTATCATAGTTTTGGTTTAATTTGCTCTTTTGGTTTGTGCTAGTTCTTTGGAGAAGATGGGATAAAATTCTGTCATGATGTATATCAGAATCACAATAGGCAAGTCTCATTAAACCAGAAAGTTCCTGATTGAACTCTAGCATCTGGGAAATTCAGCGCCTGTTAGCAGTTGAGTGTTTCGATTGGCATATGTTTGGCATTTGTCATATTGAGACAGTGAAAGCACTGAGCAATAATGAAATTGCAAGCCCTTTGGCAGGAACAAATAGGAAATGTTTTATCATTAACCCACTGAAATAAAACTCTGATAAAACCTATGAATAATGCAAACGGAGGCATGTGAGAAAAAATGTCAGGATCAAGGGAAACGTGATGTTTTCTTAATCAGGGCCTTGTTTGTTTTGTTTTTTATTTAAAACTTACTTTCACTATATTTCAGTTGGCACATATTTTGCTCCTATTTGATGAGAGGTATAAGAAGCAGTGTGCTTTAAATGGCTGTTTCCTTCGCCTAATTACAGGATCAAGATAGTATATGTTAATACTTTGATATGGTAATTGCTATTTGCTTAGAAGTAACTTTATACTTCAAAAAATTCAGATAACTGAGAATCATCACTGTTAATAGTATGCTATAGAAGACACTTTTGGGTAAATGGACAACATAGTGATGCTTAAGTTCTGTTTAAATTTCTAACCTCTAATAAAAACTCGGAACTAATTTAACGGTTATATATTTTAGATTCTTCAGCCTTCAAGAACCATATTCATTTGCTTATTGTCTACCCATATCTGTTATTTTCCTAATTACCAATTCTGAGGAGAAAATTTTAGACTTCTTTTCTCTATTAATTTTTCCCCTGGTAAGTTATACTTAGCAAATATGTTAAAAAGTTGAAGACTTTAAAATGAGATAATCTGTGATTAATTCAAAGTTGGTGATCTCAGTGTCATCTGAAATTTATTACATTCTCTATACATTTGAGCAATAGATGTGATTATATAAGTTTTTAAGAAGTTATCTGTATTAGAGTGACATAAATGTCATAACTCGGAACTTGAAATGGTTTCCTCATAATAAGAAACAGTTAATATGATTCCTAAATTAAACATTCTTACAATCCAAATGAATGTGAAAGTGGGCTTCCCTTGTGTCTCAGCTGGTAAAGAATCTGCCTGCAATGCAGGAGACCTGGGTTCCACCCTGGGTTGGGAAGATCCCCTGGAGAAGGGAAAGGCTACCCACTCCAGTATTCTGGCCTGGAGAATTCCATAGACTGTATAGTCCATGGGGTTGCAAAGAGTCGGACACGACTGAGCGACTTTCACACTCCAAGTAGCTAATGAGAAAATGGGCAGAAACCATGGCCGCTCTGCAGACAGCTTACCCGTAAAGGCCCCAGTCCTTTGGGTTTGCCTTTTGAGGAAATGAAGCAAAATCTGGTGCTAGCAGAAAGTAGAAATCAAGACTAATATCAAGACTGACACCAGGAACACCCAAATTTTAAAATGAATTTGAGTTAGCATAGGAGAAAATGATGCGTTTGAACTGTGGTGTTGGAGAAGACTCTTGAGAGTCCCTTGGACTGCAAGGAGATCCAACCAGTCCATTCTGAAGGAGATCAATCCTGGGATTTCTTTGGAAGGAATGATGCTGAAGCTGAAACTCCAGTCCTTTGGCCACCTCATGCGAAGAGTTGATTCATTGGAAAAGACTCTGATGCTGGGAGGGATTGGAGGCAGGAGGAGAAGGGGACGACCCAGGATGAGATGGCTGGATGGCATCACGGACACGATGGACGTGAGTCTGAGTGAACTCCGGGAGATGGTGATGGACAGGGAGGCCTGGCGTGCTGCGATTCATGGGGTCGCAAAGAGTCGGACACGACTGAGCGACTGAACTGAACTGAGGAGAAAATACTTTGTGAATACATTAAAAGAAGACAAGAAAGAAGAATGTTGGATCACTGCTTATCAGATGAGGAAAGCAGACAACACTGAAATGGGTGAAATGTTAATACCTTCACTTTGCTTTGTTGTCACTAAGAGTGTGTGATTTCAAGCAAAGCTCTTCTATCTCACTATATAATTAAGATAACTTCATTGTCAGTTAAATCACAAAACATCCACCCTCTCTCTGCTGCCCCTTTCAAATAACTTAGAATGACTCTAATCCTGTGCTATTAGTGTTCTTAGGTTCCTAAATGGAGCTGTCTCCCGTCAGTTTGGTTTGGGTGGGTTACTGTAGCCTGCTACACCCAGGGCAGTGACATTTACTGGCATATCTCTTTGTCCTTTGGGTTGAGTTCTTTTACACGGGTGTACTTACACGGTCGCGTATCAATTATGAACTGCCAGTTTCACATGCACTTATGTATTTGTGACTATAACAGATTTTTTTCCCTTGGACAATTACTTAGTATTTTTGCCCATGATGCATATGAAGACCTAGAGGTCATCCCACATTTGCAGATGATAAAAATCTGGAAAGGAGAACTAATAAAGGGAAACACAATAAAAAATCAAATAATCGTGGCAAGGCAACAATAACGGGAAACTGAAATTGGACTTACTGGAGATGAAGTTCAAGGTTTGATTTTATGTTTTAAAAACATACAGTTGCAGGCTCGAGGAAGAGAGCGTGGACAGATGTGAGGGTGATGGAGGCTCTCCGCTCGAGCTTGAGCCCGGGCTCAGTGAGGCCAGCGGCGGGAAGTGCAGGCGGTCTTAGACTGGATTAGTTGAATTGCGGCCCCATGGACGGTAGCCCGCCAGGCTCCTCTGTCAGTGGAACTCTCCAGGCCAAAATACTGGGGGCGGGTAGCCGTTCCTTTCTCCAGGGAGTCTTCCCAACCCAGGGATCGAACCCAGGTCTTAAGCATTGCAAGTGGTTTCTTTACTGTCTGAGCCACCAGGGAAGCCCCCAAATTATAGGTATTACGCAATTCTTTCTTCCTTTGCCTAATAAACAGTACTGTTCCCTTGCTCCAGGGCTTTGCCTTTTAAAGGACACAGAAAAGCAGTAGACTTTTTTTAATAGAGGACGATTGTGTTGTGTGGCAGTTACGGTGGGAAGGGCTTCTGAATCTCTGTCTGTGTCACGTGCACTATGCCCCACCTACTGCACGTTCGGTCTCACCTACGTTTCTGAGAGTTGTTCTCTCTCCCGTTTATGAATGAAGAGGCTGAGGCTCAGGTATGCAACTTACTGATGCATGGTCAAATGAGGATTCCATCTCAGGTCTGTTTCCCTTCAAGGCTCATGTTCCCCAACTAATCTTGTTATTTCTGAGAACGCACCATCTCAATGTTACATTCTCATGTTGAAATGCCGTATGTTAGACGTTTACATCAAGCATAATTTTTAAATAATTTAAGAAGTATATTTCAGTGGTTAAGACATGGACATTGCATCAATCAAACAAAGGTTAAAAATCTCAGTTCTGCTTGTTACTAGCCTTGTGACCTTTGGGCAGGTTTCTTACCTTCTGTGGGTTGTCGTTAACCTCTCCAGCATTTATGTCACTGGGCTGCTTTGAGGATTAAGTAAGATCATGTACCGACAAGGCACCTAATGCTAGTGGTTTCTTTTATGTAATATACCATATATATGCAAACAGTAAAGGAACAGTGATGATGTAGTAAGTAATGTTCCTAAAGGAAGTTCCTGGACTGATAGTGTTTAGCATCATTACACTCTTTTGTGAACCTATCGTACCTGTTCTCTGGATCCCCTTAGCTTCCCACAAGCTGGTGATGTGGGTCCGGTCATATGGTGTAACTTTAGTTGCCAGTTAATGTTTAACATGACCCTCACTTTCACAAACCCAGCAGACACACCAGCCTTGTGTGTTAGCAGATCCCGGGATACAGGAATCATTAATTAAATCAGTCTCTAGGAGACACAAAAGCTTTTCAGTACTCACATAATCCATCAGTTTGCCTGTTACTTGGTAGCCACCTGGAGGAGGGCATGGCAACCCACTCCAGTACTCTTGCCTGGAGAATCCCCATGGACAGAGGAGCCTGGTGGGCTGCAGTCCACGGGGTCACAAAGAGTCAGACACGACTGCAGTGACTTAGCACAGCACAGGTGGCCACCAGATGTCAATGTATCTCAGCTGATATTGGACTTAACTCTCTGGCTAAATGAAAACTGACTGGACAGTTCAGTTTCTAACATTTATGCCTAGGGTTTCCTTTTTTCACTTTTCTGTCCCAGTGGTTGAGCATGAACAGATGCTCCACAGATGTGGGCTGTGTTTTGTAGTAGCTAGCTGATGGGAATTATGCAAAGAAGGACTAGATGCCAGCCAGGCTGTCAGCGGTTCAGGAAAGCCGTGTTTCTCAAAATGGTCTTTGGGTCACCCTCAGCTGAACTGCTGAGGATGGCTTCCCTGGAGGCTCAGTGGAGAAGAATCCGCCTGCCAATGCAGGAGACACAGGTTCAGTCCCCGGGTCAGGAAGATCCCCTGGAGGAGGAAGTGGCGACCCACCCCAGTGTTCTTGTCTTCAGAATTCCATGGACAGTGGAGCCTGGCGGGCCACTGTCCATGGGGCCGGGTCAGGAAGATCCCCTGGAGGAGGAAGTGGCGACCCACCCCAGTGTTCTTGTCTTCAGAATTCCATGGACAGTGGAGCCTGGCGGGCTACTGTCCATGGGGCACAAGGAGTCCAACACAATTGAGCAGCGGAACGTCTGCAACAGCAGCTGAACTCCCTGGGGACTAAACGAAACTTCCTGGGCCTCGATCATACTGAATTTAGATTCATCCCTTCTGAAGGGGAGACCCAAGAATTTTCATTTAAAAGTTACACTCGTGTAAGATTCTCTACCTTTGAAAGCCTGCACCGCCTTCCTGGCTCCCGCAGACTCAGTCAGCACTGACCATCTAAAGGTCTAGCCCTGGCAGAGGCCCTCCTGGGCTCCCCTCCTGGCTCACTGCAGCCCAGCCCCACCAGCCCTTTGCTCCCCTCAAATAGGGAAGGTGCTCCTTCAGGCTGTGCCCTCCCCTGAGCTGCTCTTCTCCAGGTATCTGCGTGGCTCACACACTCCTCTGAGCTCTTTGGTGGACTGTCACCTTCTCCAGGGGGCCACCCTGATCCCCCTACCTAACAGTGATGGGCTTACCTCCCAGCCCAGACACATCCTCTGCCTGTGGAGTTTATTTAGTTTGTATCTGTCTCACAACACGAGGGCACAAGTTTCTGCTGTTTGATTATTGTTTATCAGCCAGAGCTGAGATCAGCCAAGGTCTGGCACCCAGGAGGTGCTCACTATTTGAAAAAAACAAGTGGAGAAGCAGAGAAGAGAATCCTCCATCCTCCAGGGCATCATCAGAGGTTTCTGAAAATCTCTTTTGATTCTAATCCTGTGCTTCCCAGTTATAACTGATAACCATTTTGACAGGTTTAAAGAGGTGAAAAACTTAGACACAGAGACACCAACAACTCCAGAGATTGCTTTTTAGGTAGTTTGAGTGACATATAACAGATCTCCAGACAGTTATGCTGAAAATTTCTAAAGTCTTTTGCCTATTTTTAATGTTATAGATTCTATCTTCTGTGTGGAATTTAGTACATGATTTGTTATTAAGAGACTGGTTAATTGACTTTCGTCATTAATAGATTCTTATGCACTTCTTGGGGCTTCCCTGATGGCTCAATGAGTAAAGAATCTACCTGTAACGCAAGAGACACAGGGGATGCGGGTTCTATGCTTGGGTCGGGAAGATCCCCTGGAGAAGGAAATGGCAAACCACTCCAGTGTTCTTGCCTGGAAAACCCATGGACAGAGGAGCCTGGTGGGCTATAGTCCAAAGAGGCCCAAAGAATCAGATGTGAACTGAGTATGCATGCATGCACCTTTTTACCTATATAAAGAAAACCTAGACAGAGGTAAAATACTATGCTTGTTTTCATTTCCACAATTATTAGCTATCAGATAAGAATCTGCTACCATAACATTAGCTGGGGAGACGGTTTGACTTCTGTTGTTTCAGCTTTTGGCAACTCTTCCAGGATTATATCCTACTGACCTGTATTATTGAAGTTTTAATAAACGCTGATGCTATCCTAGAATTATGTAATTTTTCCACACCCTCCCCCACCGACCCTGCCCACCCCTTGGAGAATTCTCTCTTTTGCTAGGTAGGAAACTATGATAGTATTTCTTCTATTTTGGTTTTAATGTACATCCTTTTGTGTGTATCCTTTATAATCTCCCATTATTTAATGTGAGAGCTTATTAATCACTATTAAAAATAGCAGAGCTGCAAAATTCAGTGTCAGCAACCCAGCGCTTTCTTCACATAAATGTTGACAGGGTTTTTCATCTTTAGGAATGTGGGGATCTAGTGCACAAGCAGTTAAGCTGCGATTCAAGTAGTCTGCATTTTGGGGGGCAAGTCCAATGTTCCATGCATCTCCATGAGCCTCCTTGAGTTTGTATCTGAAACAAAGGAAATGTAACCCTGTTTGAAGGTATTCTGCGAAACAAATCCTCAAATCAATGCTGCTGGTCTGTTTAATATTTTCACCATTATAAAATGAAGCTGTAGGTGCAATGGAAAGTAGAGAATGGACTAGGGGAATTTAAAACCTAAATCAGTTTTAGGAAGGGAAAATGGAAGGATAATTGACACGTCAGTGACATGAATAATTATGAAATATCACTGGCTAGTTTTCCTAAATATTTACCCATATGGGTGATTTTCTAGATGAAAAGAGAATGAAAGAATCCTTTTTTTTTTTCCTGTGAGAAATGTTTCTGTACAGAAAAAATTTATAAATGTTATTGTGAAAAATTACCTGTACGTCCATTCTTGTTAACAAAAAAGTTCCTTACCTGCAGAAAGATTCAATATAAATACATTTTCAGCTCTGGTCAAAGCCACACTTTTAAGTAATTGGGCACTGTGTTAATATGTCCCCAGGCTTCTATTTTACTGAAGCTCCTGTTTAGAATTATGCCGATCTATCTTCATATTTCCTTCCCAGCCCCACTGTAATTGACCTGGCAGTCCACCACGCTATAGCTCAGACAGTAATCACTTGGAGACGATAGCCTGCCTTTCTAATTTGACTGACAGGACAAGCCCTATTTTAAAATCCTTGTCATGTGCTTTTTATCTGTAAGTAACACCCATGTTACTGAGCATGTGCACTGCAGATTAATATGCTCACTCTCTGGCGGAGGAAAGTGACTAAAAACAGTGAGGGCTTCATGTGGTTGTAAAGTTCCTTCACTCTGAGGACACTCTCGTTGGAATCCAGCATAGGGTTATTTTTTGTTGTTTTTTAACCTCTTTCTAGGACAGCCATGTCCATACTCCTTAGGTCAGCCTATCTCAAGTTAAATAGGCAACTTCCCACACACTGTGACTACCTCTTCCTTTTCCTCTAGACTCAGTATCTTTAGCTGTAATAAAATGCAAAACCGCAGACTTGCTACTGGATGCATTTTCATACCGTCTAGAACACCACACTTTCTGCAACTTTTTCATTAAGACGTTTGATTTTAGTTTTGTTGTATAGTGACTTTTTAAGTTACATTTGCCCCTAGGTATTTAGATACTTCTGGTTTTGATTTTTGAGATTATAATTTGCTGTTACTCAATGAATTATTTCCAAAGAGCTATATTAATTTGTAAAAATGACAATATTGATAGCAGTGCCAAAAGAATACTGTAGTAGCCGCTCATTAGATATTTGTAAGAGATATATTTTATGAAGAATATCTGTAAATGTAGACGTTACCAAGAAAGTCAAGCAAGCCCTGGAGTATACCACACGGCGATACTCGATGATTTGTTTCTTCAACTGTTACATAGGTATCTCACCATTTACGTATGTATTTCCTATAAATATTATAGCATCCCACATATATGCACGCTGGATTTGAGAATGTGTGCTTACTTTCATAGGAAATTTTGGGGTATAGTGAGTGAGGTGTTACTCGGATTATACACTCTGTAGGCATTGGGGAAGCACGGAACTGGAGATAAATGCAGCGGGTGATGCGTCTGCGCTGCGCTGTGCTCAGCCGCTCAGTCGTGTCCAGCTCTCTGTGACCCCGTGGACCGTAGCCCGCCAGGCTCCTCCGTCCATGGCATTCTCAGGCAAGAATACTGGAGTGGGTTGCTGTGCACTCCTCCAGGGGATCTTCCCAACCCAGGAGTCTCCTGTGTTGCAAATGGATTCTTTATCTGCTGGGGCATCAGAGAAGCCCGAAATGGATAATGGAGAAAATTATTTCCATTTATTGATAGGCTCCCATGTGTCAAATATTTTGCTATTTAATAGTTTTAAAAGCTCCCGTGGTGAATCTAATGTGTGGCTAGGGTTGGAAACTGCTATAACCAAATATTTCAGTATAATTAGTTCAGGCAATTACTATTAAATCTAGACTCCTAAAAGTTTTCTGGGAGAGGTATGAGAATCTTTTCAAAGCAATTTTTAAATAACTGATGAAGTAGCGAACGTAAATGATACAAAATAAAAAAAGACAACAGCATGGGATTCTCCTTGGCCAACAACCATATGTTTCTTAACCTTTGTGTAACTGATGTGTATACACACACACACATATGTGTACTATATAGAATTTCTAGAAAGAAGATTCAGTGCAGCTTTGCAGGGTATTCTTGCCCACAGCAATAGGTATAGTTGTCATCTGAATTAAATAAATGTGTATATATACATATGTACATATATGTGTATATGTTTATGTATGTACAAATTTGTGAATGTATGTGTGATTGCTCGGTCATGTCTGACTCTTCACAACCCTGTAGAGCAGTAGCCCTCCAGGCTCCTCTGTCCACGGGATTCTCCAGGCAAGAATACTGGGGTTGGTTGCCATTCCCTTCTTCAGGGTTGTTCCGGACCCAGGGATCAAACCCACGTCTCCTGCATCTCCTGCATTGGCAGATGAATTCCTTACCACTCAGCCACCTGGGAAGCCTCTGTGTTTATAAATATGTAAGTGTATATATTTATATGTGTATATATATGTATGCATATGTATCTGTTTAGTGTCTGTCTAGGAACTGAAGATTCAGAGAGGTATACTTTCTTGCACAAGGGCATGATATATGTGTTTCCATATAAGCATATAATGTGGAAGCCATTGGTCAAATTATTAAGTGTGGAATATAGACTGCTGCTGCTGCTGCTAAGTCGCTTCAGTCGTGTCCAACTCTGTGCGACCCCATAGATGGCAGCCCACCAGGCTCCCCTGTCCCTGGGATTCTCCAGGCAAGAACACTGGAGTGGGTTGCCATTTCCTTCTCCAATGCATGAAAGTGAAAAGTGAAAGGGAAGTCGCTCAGTCGTGCCCAACTCTTAGCAACCCCATGGACTGCAGCCTTCCAGGCTCCTCCATCCATGGGATTTTCCAGGCAGGAGTACTGGAGTGGGGTGCCATTGCCTTCTCCGGGAATGTAGACTAGGAACTGAGTAATCGGGAGAGAACAGTTGCCTGAAACACCAAGTGAGAGCCGTTTTTCAAGGCAGATGCCACAGGCAGTGGGGAGACTGAGCCCTGAAGGGAAATGCTGACCCACTGGGGTTTCGAGTCCAGCTGTTTTTCTCAGGCTGTAAAAAGGCTGAGCTTTGGTAACTTGGGGCACATGCACATGGCTGGCTCTGGGTAGCACTGGTGTTACCGCAGAAACCCTGAACTTCCCTTTGCCCCATCACTTGCTGTGAGGGTTAGACCTGGGGAAGAGAGGCCGTAGGTGCACAGGTAGCGTCCTTACGTACAGAGGCTTCCTCGCTGATTTTTTAGCAGAATGCATGAAGAAGGCCATGGGAGAAACTGAGTCTTCAGGTCAAGTCTTAGGCTGCCAGCTCGTACCTAGCAGGAGTGTTCTCTCCCTTTCAGCTGGGAGACTGAAAAACACGGTGAAGGCACTTCCTTGCAGAGGCCGTTCCCTGGCCAGGCTCCACCTGCTCTCTGCTGGGGGCTTCCGGCAGCATAAGGAGCAGACCTGGTGGAGACCTGGGCACCAGACAATTGACTGGCGAGGTGGGTGACTTGAGTGCCACTTAGCCAAGGCTGGAGGCAGTGTCCACTTAGTAAACGTGTATGCTTAGTACCATAGGCGAAATTTTCCTTGGCTGATTTAATTACTCTTTTTATAACTACTCCCTGAAAAAAAGAAAATCTAATAAACTTCAAAGAATGTGCAATCTAATGAAGAAGATAAAACTTGTAATCAAGTCATTATATTGCAAGGCAAGTTATTGCAACATATAATAATATATTAATATAATATTGCAACATATTATAACATATTATAACATTGTTAACATATTATATATGTTATTATATCAGGTTATTATATTGGATGACAAGTTGTAAAAAAGTGTCATAAAGGAGGTACAACATGCTTTGGAAGTTCAAAATAGGAAAAAAGAAAAGTGGTTTCTCAGTGGCCTCGTGAAAGTTTATGGCAGAAGGCGTTCTGAGAGATGGTGGAGGAGGCCCCTGGACGGACAGAAGTGGATGGAGAACTGACAGCGTCCAGGCGACCCGGAGCGTCCCCTCAGCGGGGCAGAACACACAGCTGCTGTGGTCCGTGGGGGAAGAGTCACATTAGAGCTTCAGAACCGAGCTTGATGAGCTTGCCTTTTGTTCAATAGGCAACTCACTGTTTTGTTTTGTAAACCCCAAATACTCAGTTTTAAGCCAAGTGGTTTTTTGATGTGGATTCATCTGAGAACATAGTATATAACCTGTAGTGTCTTTTCTCTGAAAGTCAGATCTAGTTAAGTTGCCTCGTAACTTTGTCTTGGCTCTTTTTGTCAAGATCACTGTCAATTGTTACTGTTAAGTAGTAGCAGTGTTATATTCACACTTGAATTTTATTTGCTATCATCTTGGGTATTAATTTTTTTGTTGATGGGTATCCACATGTCCCACTATACTTCATGTTCTTAAATGACAGAAACACATTTTATTCATCTTTCTATACACACAGTCTAGAAATGAAGTGAAATGAGGTGAAAGTTGCTTAGTTGTGTCCAACTCTTTGCAAACCCCATGGACTATACAGTCCATGAAATCCTCCAGGCCAGAATACTGGGGTGGGTAGCCTATCCCTTCTCCAGGGGATCTTCCCAACCCAGGGATCGAACCCAGGTCTCCTGCATTGCAGGCAGATTCTTTACTAGCTGAACCTTGATGGAAGCCCAGCAAGGAAAGAGAAAGCAAACAAAAACAACTGTTCCCTGCGCTGCCAAGTACTTTAGATAAGGTGTCTTATTATTCATCCTCCAGATCCCTTTTTACAAGAGAGGAAATGGGTCCCCAGGGAGACAAGCATTGATATTTTGTGGGAGCTCATTAAACTAGTAAAGGGTAAAGCCAAGATTTAAACCCAGTATGTTTTGACTGAGTCTCTTTCCAACATATCACATCACCTCTTTCTAGGATTGTTAACCAGTGCTTATTTGTTGAATGCATGAGTGAATGAATGAATGGACAAATTAGTTGTAAAATATATTTCCTTTAAAACTGATAGTTCCAGAGAGCAATAGTATTGTAAGTGGGCAAAGCTTTAGTGTCCCATCCTGGGAGACTGCCATTGATCTTTACTATTGTCTCCAGTAGCATCAGGTTGGAATTGGCAAGCTAGTATGAAACTTTGAAGGCCACGAGTTTGTTCCCATATTGTAGCAGCATATAAATATGAAGTGCATCAGTGCAGCTTTAATAAGCACCCAGGGCCAGAGGGTGTAGTTGAGGTTGTCAGTGTTTGGGAACTGACATTGCCAAGACAGTACTGGTTTTTTGCTTTATTAAAGGAGACTTGAAATGAGGGCTTCTAATTCTAGCTTCTGGCAAAAACATGGAATGCTGGCTACTGGAATACAGGGTCCTCCAGGGAGAGAGAGACGGAGTTTTTTCACTTATGTCTATGTAGACAGGTATAGGGGTTTTCTTTGTTCTGTGTACAGAATGCCATAGTGAGTTTTAATTCTGATACAGATAGGAAATGTTTGTTAAAGCAAGGTTTTATTCTGAATCTAGATTTATCCTGGCCTTCTGTGTGAAAGAGAAAGGATCTTCTATCACAAGTGGTTTACATCTCTTGTTAACTCAGACCAAATTATTTCACTCAACATCAGAAGAAAGCCCAGTGCCTACCAGAGTGACTCAGGGTACAGGGACACAGAGAAAAAGCCATGCCCTGGAGGAGATCACAGTCCAGCCAGCTATAGGTCAGAAATCGTAAAGGCAGAGTTAGAAATATCAAACTTGAGCACACTGAAGATACTACCCAAGGGATTCTTAACTGCAAGGGAGTGGAGCCAAGATAGAACCAAACCTGTCAGCCCGTGGAAGGGTGTGCATGTGGGATGTGTTACGAAGTGTGTGCTCAGCGTCCTTGACACAAGTTCAGCCCTGGGAGGGGACAGGCATATACTGTATGCATGCCTACGACATAGTCGTGTGTTTCACCAATGTCAGCAAAGATGCTGTGGAAAGCTAGGTGCTGTTTATATGTCTATAAAAACAGCTTTTGTGAGTCTAAAGATGTACTTGGCTTTGTGTTATAAAGGTGTTAGGGATTGCAGCTGTTGTATTATCTGGGAAAAGAGAGAAGTTGGGGTGACAGAACAAAAATACGCACCAGGGAAACAGCTCCCGTTTGGGTAAACAAGGGGAAAATACTATGCTGTAGGCTGAAGTGGAGATGTGGCTGATGTATGGAACCAGTTGTTGACTGGGTCTTATTGTAAAGAATATTAAAAGTTTTAGAACAATATGGTCAAAAAAGTAAATATAGTATATGTTTATCTTTTCCAGCAAGTTTTTAGTGGCTGGACTTAAAGCTTTTTAAAGCATCCTTTTCTGTATTCTTTTGTTACCGTCTACTTGTAACTTCTAATAATAGACACTTTTTTACTCATTATTTTTCTTTCAATTTAAGAATATCTTTGTGCTTTGAATACAGATGCCATTAGAAATTATACTCCATTAGAAATACCACTGCCAATTGGTGACATGTGCATTAAAATTCCTAAGACCCTTTCTAGTGTTTCACTGCATACTCACAGCAACCCTAAGTGATAGCTGAAAACAGTATTTTCTTCATTTCACAGATGAGGAACTGAGAGTGGATACTTAAAATCTTCACCTGAAGGCAAGGCTGCTCTGTGGTGGGTCTAAGACTTTAACCTGGAACTTCTTACTCCATAATCTTTTCCTTTTCCAAGGTCACACTGCTTTTGGCAGCCTGTGTAGTAGTAATTTTAGTGAGCTGTGGTTCCCTGAAGCTAGCCTAGGACTGTCTTCTGAGGCTGACCCGAGTGTCCAGCTGCCCACAGGAAATTTCACGCAGCTCTTTCTCAGCAAAGGCAAACAAAGATATCTCTTCACCTCACTCCACTACCGTTTTACAGCAAACTGATCTATTTTAGTGTTTGGGCCATCATTCTGCACATTTTAAGAAACTGACAGGATGACTGAAAATCAAAAACGATCGCAATATACTCTCTTTAGACTTTTCCCTTGTGATGTCAGTGTTGTGCTTTTCAGGATGGGATTTGGAGAGTGTGGAGGAGAAAAAAAGAATTTAATATCCATGCATTATTTCCTTCAAAAATAAGGTGAGTGCTGAGCAAAGTGGCATTTCTCTATATCCATTCCCAATTACTGATTTTATTGCTGTCACGTTAGAATGAGGATGACCCGCATAAATGAGTAACCGAAGCAGCTGATCCAGCGGTGCTGCTCTCTTCCAGGGAGTTTGCTCTGTGCATGAAAACATGAAAATTTAGTTAGTAATGTCTTGGCCACCAAACTTCCTCATTTCTGTGTCGTTTGCTATTGTTTGCATAATACTCTAAATTTACGCTTTAAAATACTACACTACCCTTCTAGGAGAAGTTAAAATATTCTGAGAATAGAATTTACTAACCCAACTACATCTGGGCTCAGTTCAGTTCAGTTCAGTCGCTCAGTCGTGTCCGACTCTTTGGGACCCCATGAATCGCAGCACGCCAGGCCTCCCTGTCCATTACCAACTCCTGGAGTTCACTCAGACTCACGTCCATCGAGTCAGTGATGCCATCCAGCCATCTCATCCTGGGTCGTCCCCTTCTCCTCCTGCCCCCAATCCCTCCCAGCATCAGAGTCTTTTCCAGTGAGTCAACCTTCGCATGAGGTGGCCAAAGTACTGGAGTTTCAGCTTTAGCATCATTCCTTCCAAAGAAATCCCAGGATTGATCTCCTTCAGAATGGACTGGTTGGATCTCCTTGCAGTCCAAGGGACCCTCAAGAGTCTTCTCCAACACCACAGTTGAAAAGCATCAATTCTGGGCTCAAGTAGGATCTAATCACTATTTTCTGTAAATTATGAATTTTATTTTCTTTCTTCCTCATCTTTACTTTTTTTTTTTAATAACTTTCCCTGAGTCCTCCCTGCCTTTCCCGTTTGGGTCAAATACTAAATCCGTTCATTTGTTTATGGTGACCAGCCTATGTCTTTGGGCCATGCCTTGGTGTCTTGGAAGGGGTGTCAGTTTGGACCCAGCTGGATCGGCCATCGCCACTTGTCATCATGCCTTGGGCAGGCCACCTAGCTCTCCTGAAACGTGCTGATTCAAACAAGTGCCTGTGTATATGGTTGACATGAGGGTTATGTTGCTTTCTCCCATCATTCCTTCTCCCTCCTTTTAAAAATTCAAATGCATATAGGCTATGTCTACATATACAAACAGCTTGGTAGTGTGTTAAATTTAGTTTTTATAAGCTGATTGCAAATGAGTTGTTTGTTTGATCAGTTTTAAGTGATCCCAATCAGGGGACTGGTTTTACATGTACAGGTAGCTCAAGTATTTAAGTAAGTCACTTATCTTAGAACTGGTTTTAATGAACAGAACTATATGCTGATAGTTCTATTTTTATAAATCTTATTCATCTTATTTACCAAGAAATGGAAATTTATATCCCAATATAATGTTCAGTTAGATAAATTTTATGCCACTTTTATAATTCTTTTGTGAAAAGAAAATCACTTCATCTGCTTCTTTTCAATTGTACTGTATGTTTAAATGGTTTTGCGTACCTACCCAAAGTACATTCTATAAAGATTTAAAATGTGTAGTTAGCGTCATTTTATACTTACTATAACCACACATCCGGCAGGACAGTCTTCCTTGGCTGTGCAATACTCAGCTGTGTTTTATCCCATTTTAGTTCAGTGTTGCTGGAACCTGTGCCCTTCGAATCAAAGCTGAAGTTCCCAGGGAGAGCCCTGTCACTCTGTGTACACATAGGTCACTCGTGTCCATCCGTCCGTCCATCCCGCCCCCCGCCCTGGTGCTGGACAGAGAAATGTGTCTCTAATATATGCAAATACGAACTTTTCTGTGTAGAGTGATTTTTTTTTTTAATCTAGGTTTGGGGGTTTTACTTTTTATTTGTTTGTTTTGATCTTTCCCTGAGAAAAACTCCAGCCGAGACCAGGTTATTCCCCATGGGACTGGACTTGACGTGGTCTACAGCCCACTTTCATTTCATCGTGTCACACTTAGGGAATGGCCAATCTTTCAGTGGGCCCACCAGGGCTAGCCTAGGAATTGTTAGTTATGTGCCAGTCATCAACAGGGTACACTGTGATGTACTTTTTATTGCCCAAGTCAACAGCATCTGAAAATCTAATCTTCTGTAAGTGTGTTTGCCGAGTGGTACTTAATTCTCCAGAGCTTTCTCTGGGCTTGTTTTCCTGCTATCTCCAGACCTGTTTGTTAGTCTCTTATGCAGCTCCCGTGCCCTTCCCCCACCCCTAAATCTGGCTTATCCTTCACCAGGCCACAGGTCAGATTTTTAGTACTTCAGACCAGAGGTCACAGCTCTGGTTGAATTCACAAGCCTCGGGTATTTATGTTTTTGGTATATGTTTAAGCCTTCACTTGTTTTCTAAAACTATTTTTTAACTTATCTTCTAATAAAACCAAATATTTTTTAGTTCTAACAGCTTACTTTTATTTAATTATCTTGTATTGTCTCCCATAATATATTTTTTTCAACAGAATGTTAAAAGGAATTAAAAATAGTGAATCGTGTTTTATAATTTGGTAAATTCGCTCTATGACATCTCGTTTCACCATCACAGTTGCCTTATAGGAAAGATTCAGTCATCATTGATTCCACAGATAGTTTTTAAGCAACTATGACATTGCAGACATTATCCCAAGTCCTGAGAAAAATACAGATGTGAACAAATCTGACCAAAGTCTGATTCACAGAGCTTGCACTCAAGTAAGAAAGGAAGAATGTAAGCAGGAACAGTAAGTCAGCTGTATAGCGTATGGGACTTACGTCCTTATATTTAAGACTCCAGTGTGTCTGGAGTGAGAGGGAAGGTAGCTGGAGGTGAAGTCAGAGAACCATGGGGTAAGGATGGCAAGAGTATTCCTGTTTACAGAGGGACACAACAAAACCGAGGGAAAGATCCCGGTGGTTTTGGCAGTCAGCTCCCCCAGTGGCTTACGGCTAGAAGTGTGGAGCCGGGGAGCCAGGCGTGGGGTTCAGATCTTCTGACACAGTTTTCTTCTTTGCTCTGAATAGCTGACATTTTCTTTTTCACTTTGCTCATCTCATCATTGGAGAGGAAATAAAAGCACATCTGTCTGCTTCTGGGATTCTTTGAGGAAAAGTCAGTTCAGTTAATTTTAATCTCCACCCCGCTCCCCCCCCCCCTTTTTTTTTTAAAGGAATAAGTGGCATTTCAAGTTGAAAAGTCAGGGGCCAGTATCCATCATACGTATTCTTGACTTCAGCCTTATTATAACCTTGGGTTGGTGTGAAACATGAGACTTTAGAGGACACAAAAACCTTCATAAATCAGTTGTGCTGCTCACTTAAAGAGAATTTGTTCTACAGAAAATTGGGAAAGAAGCTTTCAATGTATTATCCTTGTTTGTCGTTGTTTTAGGTGGTGAACTCACCTCAAACTAGTTAGCCTTGCTAAGCCAGCACTCTACGCCTCACGGTCTAGGTGCTTTGTAAATGAATTGTGTGCAGCTAAGACAATGCACCAGGTGTTTCTGCCTCTGGAAAGAATTCACACAAAAACGAAAGTAGCTCAAGAGAGGGGAATTGTTGATGAATATGCCTTGGGGTAAATTGCTCTTCTCTAAACCAAGGTCCGGGCATTATATTTATGGAATTCACAGACTGTTCTTATCATGACTGGTCACTATTAACCCTTGAAGAGTTTGGCTACCCCAAAACGCTACCAAATTCAGAGTTATCGACAATCTGAAGGAATTTTAAAGTCAAAAAATAACACTTTTAAAGGACAGGAACACCTCATCTTTCCCCTCTCAGTCACAGTGATACCTATTCAAACTAGAATTCCGGATTCTTGTTGAATATTTATTTGGGATGTAGTTTCAGAAACATGATGACTTAGGTAAGTTGCAGTGTAAAATACGGAGACGCTGCCGCCGCGGCCAAGTCGCTTCAGTCGTGTCCGACCCTGTGCGACCCCAGAGACGGCAGCCCACCAGGCTCCCCCGTCCCTGGGATTCTCCAGGCAAGAACACTGGAGTGGGTTGCCATGGCCTTCTCCAATGCACGAAAGTGAAAAGAGAAAATGAAGTCGCCAGTCGTGCCCGACTCTTAGCGATGGACTGCAGCCCACCAGGCTCCTCTGCCGTGGGATTTTCCAAGCGAGAGTACTGGAGTGCGTTGCCATTGCCTTCTCCAAATAGATAGATGAGAGGCTTGCGGTTAAACTCCTAGGTTGAAAATCCAATTTTAAAGCTAGAAAAGATTTTGTAATCATTACTTTTGTGTTTTTAGTGCTTTGACGTGTATTTGTTTTCCATTGAATCCTCAGAAGAACCGTAGAGCATGGCTACTGTTAATATTCTCATTTTACAAATGATGTGTATCTCAGGCACAGAAAGGCGAAGTAACTTCTTCAAGGTCACATATCTATAGCAACAGAGTCATTTTCTGGGATTTATTTTGAAATGTTCTGGTTAGTGCCCATTCCACTTTGATACTACTTTCGTTCTTCTTCCAGTTTTTACCCTCACAGTTCTCTTGTCCCCATAAATAAATCTGTTGCAATATCCAGTGGATTTTTCCTTTCCTGGGACTTTTATCTAAAGACAAAATTGGATGTTATCATGAAGAATACACCTTTACCTTTTCACAGTAGTTTGAATGAACCGTGGGAGAGAAAAGCACCCCCCTAGTTTACAGGTCTCTAGTTTTCAGACCGTTAAATTTAAGTGTAGCTGTAAATTACAAGGATAGATTTAACCGTACATCCCTGGCTCTGTTACCTAGAGTTTGCCCTCTCATGTTGATAATTCTTTGCAGAGAAGAGAGGATTTCGTATGCTTGCTTATGGTTTTGGAGGATGTGATGAATCTAATGGTGTATTTTTCTTTGTGAATTGAATGCAGATCGAAATGGAGTGTAATGAGTAGAAAAAGGAGTGATAGGAATGGTTCTAATGGAAATGATAGGTGATGATGCAAAAATGAATTCGGTTTCTTATTTAAATTATCATAGTGGTATGCATTAAACCCCTTCTTAAACAGAGCTAGATATTACAAACTGGAAAAAAATATTAATCATGAATTTGTCCTAGATTTTTCTGTATTAGTCTGGCATGAATGTTTATATTCAAGCTGCAAATTATAGTTTGCTAGGTATTCAGAAGTTAAGAGCAATTTAGATTAAGGATGTTTAAAGCTCATTTGTAAAATGCTCATACTATTTGAGCTGTTTTAAAAAGATTTGCTTAGCTAAAGTTATTGGATCAGACTAATTCTGACACTCTTAATCTTCCTTTTTTATTAAGAGCCTTAGACATTTTATTTCCATTTAAAAATTTGAATGACAAAATTGAGTAATTAATTTACTAGAAATAGTGCATTAAAGAACAAATCTGTACAGAGAAGGAAAAATACAATAAATTTTAATCAGGGAACATAGCAGCAAAAATACAGTAAGTTTTAATCAGGGAACGTAGCAGCAGTTTTAAGACAATATGCTCTGTCACTTCTTTGTGTCTGAATAGTTTTCAAATGCATTAGTTTAAAGTAATAGTTGACAAGAGGTGAAGCAGTTACTGAGAAGCTAGCTGTATGTAGAGAATGGATTAAATAGGTTGAATGATTATAAGTGACCGAAAGATTACCAGCACACAGGGGAGAAATCCCAGGAAGTGGGGGACAGAGAGGCGGTGAGAGGGAGATCCGAGATGGCACAAACCAATGCAGCAGAAAGATCCCTCCTTCAAGGGACCATACTGCCTTAGGTCAGGTCACCTTTGGCCTCTCTGAATTTCAGTACTGTATTTGAAATTAATTTGGAGGTTATAGGTACTAATATGCTCCTTCAGTTTTGATAACTGCTATTATGAAATTGGTTCTTTTAACATTTATTTATTTTAATTGAAGGATAATTGCTTTCCATAAACTGGTTCTTACTTATATTAAAATATCAGCTGATAAAATAGGGTTAACAGTATAGAAATCTTAGAAAAATTTGAATTCTTCTTGGGAAGGCCAATGATCAGTGGCTTCCTTCAGTTGCTTTATAACTCCAAAAATATGTTCTTCTGCATTCAGCCATAACTTTTAACATGATCGAGTGTGCTTTGATATCTTTGATTGTTTTATTGATTCAGAGAAGTGTAATATACTTGATATATGAAGATTTCTTTTGTATATCAGGTGGCAGGAAAGAGCAACATAAAACATATGAACTCTTCTTACCCAAGTATAATGTCTATACAATTTCTCTAGATATGTTATCACTTCATCTAAGCATCCATGAGAAGAGGAAAATTACATATCAGGAAAGATGAGGAAAGTTGGTGTGAAAAGAATTTATACCAAGTTGGAGGGTGCCCATTCTAGCTACACAAAACCAAAAATGAACATATACAGGAGCCCCTCAGGTAGACTAATGGTAATAATTGGCCTAGAACCATGAAAGTTTCTTTATTGGAAATGAGCCATTTTGCAAATACTGTGTCTCTTTCTTAGTCCCATTTTCAACATTTAGTAGCTAAAGGCCCATGTTTTGAAGGCAGAATTTAAAATGTGAATTAACGTAGTAATAATTTATTAAAGAACTACTGTGTATGCAGATATCATTTACAAGCTCTTTGCTTGTAATGAACTATTGTGAATTATTCAGATTATGTAGGTGTGTTTTCTCAAGTACTTTGTTTAATAGTGAGTTTAAAGTTAAAAACTCAAACTAAATTCAGTGTGTGCATGCATGCTAAATCACTTCAGTCCTGTCCAACTCTTTGGGACCCCATGGACTGTAGCCTGACAGGCTCCTGTGTCTATGGGATTCTCCAGGCAAGAACACTGAAGTGGGTCACTGTTCCCTTCTCCAGGGGATCTTCCGACCCAGGGGTTGAAACTGTGTCTCTGATATCTCCTGCATTGGCGTGTAGGTCCTTTACCACTTGTACCACCTGGGAAGCCACTAAATGCTGTAGCTACTATTAAAGAGAGAATCATTACATTTCTTATTATTTAAATTTGTTAGGCTGTTGTGAAATAATTCTGAGTAATCTGCAATGAGGTATATGTAGGTATATGTGTGTATATAAATTTCTCTACATTTATGTATAATACACACTTAAGTTAATCATAAATGCCCATGTTAGTATTAAACATTTTACTTTCTATATCTTGTAATGAAAATTCTGGTAAGTTTTATCTAGTGAACCTACTGGCTGATTAGCTCACCGTGAAGGTACTATTGACCCGTGTTCTCAAGATAATGGATAGTTCATTCCATTTGAGGCTCTAGGCATATGAAAGTATGTTTTAAAAAAGAGCAAGTTTATACAACTGCATTAACTCAGCTTATGTGCATTTAGAACATCTAATAAATATCTCTGTTCAAAATATCAGCATAGGAATATAGCAAGATTTAGCCAGTATGATTTTTTTCTGATAGACATGTCTATTCATAAATACAGTTTCTAATTTTAAAGCATTATTGATTAATATACTATCTGAACTATGGTATAAACAATCATTCAGATAACATGAAATACTGCTTTGTGTATTTTCGTTTAGTAAAATAATTCTTTCATTCAATTGTCTTTTCAATTGCTGAATATATATTAAGAGTCTGCAGTGAACACTGTGCTGTGTCTAGAGTTAAAATTAGTGTGAGATTATCTTATCAAGGAAGCAGTGATCTTGTTCACTGCTTCTCAGACTTTTCCGCACATTGTAATTTTGGGGGGGAACCTAAAAATATGTATTAATGCCTGGATTCTGCCTCCAGAGATAATGGTTTAATTGCTTTGGGCTACAGCCTGCGCATCAGACTTTAAAGCTCCCTGCAAGATTGCAATAGGTATGACATTTGGGAACCAGTGGTGTGACTAGGACTTACGGTAGCTCTATCTATAAAGACACTTGAGGTCTTTCAGCACCTCTCCCTTCTCACCCCGCCCACTCAGAAGGAACTGACTCCTTTTTCCGCTGTAGTCTCATATGTATTTCCACTACATGACATTTTCTCTTATCCACTTATTTACATTTGTGGCTCACTTTTTAGATTTAAAGTCCCTTAGTCTTTGAGGCAACCCACTCTAGTGTTCTAGCCTAGATAATCCCAGGGACGGCGGAGCCTGGTGGGCTGCCATCTGTGGGATCGCACAGAGTCGGACACAACTGAAGCGACTTAGCAGCAGCAGCAGTCTTTGAGGATCTGTGTGTATCTGACCACCATCTTCAACTCTGGTTGGAATTCCCGGTACGTGGTAGGCGCCAAATAAATGGAAATTCACTGAATGTGAGTGAAGAGTGTTCCAGTAAGTGATAATTTCAAATAATATAACCTTGAATACTGACGTTGGAGTTGGGTTGAATCCGAGGTAAAAAACCCTTGTTCTGTCCAGTGGAGATGGATGGGACCTCATCTTTGCATGGCCGTGCAGATGAGGGGCACCGCCGTGGCTGGGGCCACAGCCAGGCGCTCTTAGAGCAGGAAGCAAGAGGCGCTGGGAGCCCTGCTAGTGGGCAGGCTGACACCTGGCCGGGCTGCAGAGGTTGAAACCTCACAGAGGGTTACTTTGAGTCGAGGGACCACAGGTCAAAGCCTGATTACTGGACATAGTAGATGTCGAGAGCCTAGAAGGTCAGAGGACCATGTAGAGCAGATAGAGGGCAATCGGTCACTGGCAGGGAGGGCTGGTTTCTGCCATAGCGCTTAACCTCTTTAGTGCAAAGAGTCAGCTTCCTAAGGCTAAAGCTTCCAGCGTAAATTCCCGAGGGAACATGTGGTATCAAATGGTGTATCTACCCAGTCCCAAGTATCCCTGGACCTCCCCTCCTGAGGACCCTTCTTGATGGTCACACGGGGCCCAGACTCTTAGCAAGCAGTGCCATTTCATGGGACTAGGTGTTTTCTGAGTCCAGAAAGCCGAGCTCCTTATCTTCATGTACCCCCTAAAGTCAAGGCTTACAGTTTGTTGGTTTGCTTATTTAGTAAGTCCATAAGATAAAAGAGCAAAAAAACCCCTGAAAACTTAAAATTAGAGATGCGGCTAGGAGGAGAAAATGGATTAAAGTTAAAAAATGAATTCCTAAAAATTTTTGGATGACTGCAACCTGTAATTTGGTCTATAACCAGTTTACTCCAAAGGCTGTTGTTTTCTCTTCACACTGAAGTTAATAATTTGCTTTATCAATACTTAGACTTTTTTTCCTGACTATATTTCTTCAAATTTTACAAGTACTATATTATTATGTCTTGGGAAATTTAAGAGGTTTTGGAGTTCTCCCAGACTATTAGAAGCAAAATTAAACTGTCAAAGCTTCCTAAATATAGTATTCATTGCTTTTCTTTTTTCTTTTTCATTTAATATAGAAACTTTTCTAGTTGTTCAGAAGAATTCACCTTTGTTGGTCCATTCCACTCCTTCAGTTTTGCTTGGTAAATAAAATCAGACTAACAAATAGGTCTTTAATGCTATATTGCAAATTGGAAATGTGTTTTATTAACTGCGTATACTTCCCAAGTGGATTTAATTAAACAAAACTTATTTTATCTAATTATTACACTACATTTTGTATTTTGGTCTGTCCATTTAAAAATTCATTTAAATTTGGCTTGGAGGATTACTATAAGTGTTCACTTTCTGGTATTTTAATTTTTAGGTTAAGTTTCAAAAGCAGAACAGTCTCACCATGTAATGCCTCAAGCCATAAGTGTTTTTGCCTTAACTCCCCGTTCATAATCGTTAACCCTGTCATCTACAGCCCTCTAGCTTCTCATCACTCCCAGCCTTGAACTTTTGCAGTCTAAAGATGAAAAGCCATCAGCTGTCTTCCCTCGCACAGTACCCCCTTTAATGCCTCCTTGCCTTGGTTGCACTGCTTCCTAGAGCACCAATTCCACTTTTCTTTCAAACTCACATGCCACTCTTGCTTGGCCCGAGAAACATATTTATAAATTTAGTGACTCTGTCACCTCTACCAGCCTATACATACATCAAGGGCAAAGACTATGACCTGCCAATATTTCAGACCCCTGGGCACAGCACGCTGAACTGGGCTGATATTCCCCATTAGAGCTGAATAATTGCAGTGGTTCCCTAGTTTTTCAAGAAAAATAAATAAAGAGTATATCCCAAATTTAACGATTTTACCCTGTAATTGTTGTTAAACCTAGCTTTCTCTGTTATGAGAATTAGTTAGGGATAAACAGGGAAACAGATGTAAGCGAATATTGCAGGACAGCATTGAAGAGATACGTTGTGCTTAAATGGATTGCTCCCTGCTTTTCTTGATGTGCATGCTTGTAATTGTGATTTGGAAATAATATTGTTATCATTTATACTTAGTGAAATCATCAATACCTATGGTGACATTAGATATGACAATAATTGCAGAGATCACTGAGACTCAGGTGTTCTGACTCAAGCGAGTATGAGAACCTCTGTATATTTTAAGGGAAATGCTCTTCTGTTGTCGTTTTAGCTGAAAGTGTGACTTAGCTGAAAATGTGAATTGCATGCTGCTAATTGAGACTAGCATTAATTATTTCTAGAATATGCAGTCAGCAATGTAACACAAGCTCCAAGAAACCTTCCAGCTAAAATGTTTCCTCCTTTTTTTTTTTTTTAAAGTAAAAAGTATACTTTGTGTAACTAAATTCTTATGCTTACTCTTGATTTCCATCCATCCCCAGACCATATTAACAACATTCTCATCTCGGGAAACTCGGGTGGTAATAAGTGACATAACCCATTTTTAGTAAGGGAAGCTGTGAGGAAAGTGATGATAGTGACATTTTCATTCTTCCACTTTAATTTGTTACATATTGCTGTGCTAGATAGATTCCTCTAAGAATCCTAATCCATTTACATACTTCCTGTGATGGTTAGCATATTGACATGTAGTGAACACTTTTCTTCGGCCTTTCTGCGCTGTTTCCCTAACACAGCATAAATATAAAGTGGTCTCCTGCACAGAAGGCTCCAGTCAGCCTGTACATTGCTTTCGCTGAGGCTTATTTTCATTGACAAATTGCTGTGTTGTGTGTAATCTGTTACTTTTAAATTATTGGAAATTCCATCTCTTTCTGTTATATACGATTTTTAAGAGACGGTACTCACTCGAGGCATGTTATTCTTCCACCATGGCTGTGGGTCAGATATCACCAAAGGCTGGTTAGTTTCAGGCTCAGGGCCACCAATTTGGAACTTAATACCTGGAGAAGGAAATGGCAGCCCACTCCAGTATTCTTGCCTGGAAAATCCCATGGTCAGAGGAGCCTAGAGAGCTCCAGTCTGGGGCTGGAGGGTAAGATGAGGGTCCCATTAATGATGGGATTAGTAACAGCCCTTACACCCAAGATGACAGGCTTTGTTGGTATGATCTCTTTAGTTATGTACATACATCAGTCTGTGAATAATATTCAGAACCTTAACCACAGCTTGCAGTCTGATTTCCTATTCACTCTTAATTATCTACATTTTCTGTGTTTGAAGATTTTATACATAAGAGCCTTAATGTCTAAATCATTTGAAAACTGTGAGAAAGGGAAACAGATTGTGTCTTACGTAGACTTTTTTCAGTGCAGTGTGCTATAGTTGCCACGTGTGTCTGCAATCCTGGCATCACAATTTTTTCCAGCAAGTAAAATAAAGAAACTCTATTTCAAAAGACTGTGGTGAATGTATCTCCAGAATATGTGTATAAGTCGGGACAGGTGCATTTCTGCTGCTATTTGTATTTGTGCCAGTGTGTCTCAGTAAGCCCTGGGGATACAATTAGTAAGTAATACAAATGTGTCAGCTTTTGATCCTTCAAAGAAAAGAGTGATATTAAATTAAGCAACAAAAAGACACAGTGTGCAATTAAAATGTGAAATTGCTGTTTCTTTCTGTGTTGTTGTTCAGTCACTCAGTCAGTTGTGTCTGACTTTGCAACCCCATGGACTGCAGCACGCCAGGCTTCCCTGTCCTTCAGCATCTCCCAGAGCTTGCTCAAAATCATGGCCATTGCATTGGTGATGGCATCCAACCATCTCATCCTCTGTCATCCCCTTCTCCTCCTGCCTTCAATTTTTCGCAACATTAGGATCTTTTCTAATGAGTCAGCTCTTCCCATCAGGTGGCCAAAGTATTGAAGTTTCAGCTTTAGCATCAGTCCTTCTAGTGAATATTCAGGACTGATTTCCTTTAGGATGGACTGGTTTGATCTCCTTGCAGTCCAGTGGACTCTCAAGAGTCTTCTCCAACACTACCGTTCAAAAGCATCAATTCTTTGGTGCTCACCCTTCTTTGTGGTCCAACTCTCACATCCATACATGACCACTGAAAAACCCATCGGTTTGACTCTGTGGACCTTTGTCAACAAAGTAATGTCTCTGCTTTTTAATACACTGTCTAGATTCGTCATACCTTTTTTTCCAAGGAGCAAGCGCCTTTTAGTCTCATGGCTACAGTCATCATCCACAGTGATTTTGGAGCACAAGAAAATAAAGTCTGTCACTGTTTCTTTAATGAAAAACTTTAATGGGAAAATCATGAAAATATTATTATTGGACCCTTGGACTGCAGGGAGATCCAGCCAGTCCATCCTAAAGGATATCAGTCCTGGGTGTTCATTGGAAGGACTGATGTTGAAGCTGAAACTCCAATATTTTGGCCACCTGATTCAAAGAACTGACTCATTTGAAAAGACCCTGATGTTGGGAAAGATTGAAGGCAGGAGCAGAAGGGGACAACAGAGGATGAGATGGTTAGATGGCATCACCGACTCAATAGACATGAGTTTGAGTACTCTCTGGGAGTTGGGGATGGACAGGGAGGCCTGGCATGCTGTGGTTCATGGTGTCGCAAAGAGTCGGACATGACTGAGCAACTGAATTGAACTGAATAAACCTTTTGGTCTTCATGAAATTACTCTTCTTCCCAAATGAAGGAAAATTTCAGTGTTTGATATAAATAAGTGAAAATGAACGTGTGAGTCACTCAGTTGTATCCGACTCTTTGCAACCCCATGGACTGTTAGCCAACCAGGCTCTTCTGTCCATGGGGATTCTCCAGGCAAGAATACTACAGTGGGTTGCCCTTCCCTTCTCCAGGAGATCTTCCTGACCCAGGGATTGAACCCCAATCTCCTGCACTGCAGGCAGATTCTTTATCATCTGAGCCACCAGGGAGGCCCTTATATCAACAAGGAGGTGAGAAAGTACCTAGCATTGTAAAGGGAGCACATGCAGCTTTTTAATTATAAACAGAAAGTCGAGAATTCAGAACTTGGATGTTCTTCCTCCACTCCCCCCACCCCACCAAGAGTGGTTGTCCTTGGTTCCCTAGCAAAACTTGCCTGTGAGCATTTGGTCCAGATGAGTGCCTGCTTTTAAGAAAATGCAGGGATTTGACAGTTACTAGACTTGTCCTCCCTCTTACTTAAGGGAGAGCATCTGCCATCCTTGTGGAAAATTGCATTCCAAATTCTGAACACGTGCTGTGGCAGGAATCCATTCATAAAAAAGGCATGTTCCTATTTCTGTTCAACCGACAGAATTTCAATTACAATTAAAATAAAAAAAGAAAATAGAATGCTCGAATGTACCTAACTGCGTGGACCCTTTCTGTTTTGGGATTGAGTTAAAAAAAAAAAAGTATATTTATTGAACATATAATGCTGCCGAGTTTGGTACTGACTGTTGTTTTGGCAGATTTCAATCTTTAATATTACAAGGGGCAAAATACTTTGTATAAGAATACTCTTCCTTGGAAAAATCAAAGCCTTTTTGGGCTGACCCAAATCCTTGTGTTTCTTCGTCATACCTCATTATGTCCTTTCAGTACTGCTGTAGAGATCTGTTGCACATGAAATGTCTCCCGCATAAAAGAATGATATGCCAAGTGAGGGTTCCTGTTTGTGTGTGGGTAGTAAGTGACTGTTTAATTTACCTGGAGGAATAGTCCACAGAAGCCATACCAGCAGGGTTCCTCACCCCCAGCTAGGTTCTAGCAGAAGTGAGAAATTACCTTTCAAACTCAAAGCAATCTGATGATTTACATCACTTTAATTAACATAAATGTAATAAAACAACTGATGACTTTTTAAATATAGTGATGACTGTGTAAAATACTAACCAAGGGATACCAAAGGTACGTCTTTTGTGATGTAAGGCATTTGCTATCTCAGTAACTCTTCCATCCTGGGATCATATTTTACTATTATCATTTTCAAAATAACTTATTTTTAGTGATTAAAGATATATAGATATGCATATAAAATGTTCAAGGAAAAGAAAAAAAACAACTATGTATTATGTTTGAGTTCCCTGAGACAATATCCTAAGCTTGTTTTTAAGATCAGATAATGTCAGCTTGTGGACATTTTATCAGGTTCTTTTCTGTCGATCTTTTATATTTAAATATTCAGGAAAAATGACAATATAAAATTGGTCTTATATACTGAATTGCATATGAGAAATATTCAGTAAAGACTTTGCCAATGTGTGCAGAATAGAGTCTCTGTGCTGCACTAAACACAGAGGGTTCTTCATGGAGAGTAGGTTTCTGGTTGTAAAGAAGCAAATCGGTGATGGTGATAAACATTTAAAACTATATTTTAAAATTGGAAGGAAACACAAGTTGACTGTATGTTTGCAGGAGGTTTAATGGATATGGGTGTACAAGCACTCATTAAAAAGTAGGACTATGATGGTAAGGGTATTTATTCTTATAAATGATATCATTGGGCTTCCCTGGTGGCTCGGTGGTAAAGAATCCAGCTGCCGATGCAGGAGTCATAGGTTCGATCCCTGGGTCAGGAAGATCCCCTGGAGAAGGAAATGGCAACTCACTCCAGTATTCTTGCCTGGAGAATCTCATGGATTCTTTTAATCTCTGCTGCTGCTTACACTTGCTTAATCACAGCTTGAGCTTGAGCTTAGACCATTCATCCTACCTGAGATATGTTATCTACTAGATGTTATGATAACTTAGATTTTTCATAATTAATGAATAGAACTTGAGGCTTGTCTATATGGTACTGGCAAAAAGAATGCAGTGGGTATTTTTAATATTCAAGGTTTTGGGGTTTTTTTTTTTGTAATGAGTGAGATTCCCTCCTGCCTTTCCTACTTCCCAGATCAGTCTCTGGACAGCGCAGAGCCATTGGATGGAGGGGAATGGAATCATGTGATTTAATTTTCAAAAGGTTGCCCTGGCTCCTGGGGAGACTGGGTCATAGGAGACAGGGAGTAAATAGAGTGGTAAAAGAGAGACTGGGCTCCCCCCAAGGCTCAGCAGTAAAGAACCCACCTTCAGTGCAGACCACGTGGGTTTGATCCCTGGTTTGGGAAGATGCCCTGGAGAAGGAAATGACAACTCACTCCAGGATTCTTCCCTGCATATCTTTGAAACCGCTGAAAATTTGGATAACACAAATATTAGGGTACCTTTTCAGCCTTTACTATTAGAGAAATTATAAATTTTTTTTAACCCCTCTCCTGTTCTGCTATGAAACTTTTTTTTTAATCACAGTACTCTGCTTATTGGACTCATTATGTAAATATGTATATGGGTCTGTGCGTTTTCATCCTTGACGTTCTCTAAGTGCTGGATGTGATTTTTTTGATCACTTTCCTTGGCAAACTCTGTTTTCCATTCTCCTTGGTAGTTATCCCAACCTGGTTTTCTTCTTCTCAATCCCTTAAATCTACTTCTGGCTATTATATGATCTTCCCTCCAAGTTCATACTTGATAGAATTTATTTTCTCCTTGACCTTTTCTGAACTTATCTGTTACCTCCTCCTAGCTTATCTGTATCTTATCTCTCTTTATCTTCTGCTCACACTAGAGGGAATCAGTTCAGTCCCACTCAGCACACCAGGCCTCCCTGTTCATGACCAACTCCCAGAGTTCACTCAAACTAATGTCCATCGAGTGGGTGATGCCATCCAACCATCTCATCCTCTGTCGTCCCCTTCTCCTCCTGCCGTCAGTCTTTCCCAGCATCAGGGTCTTTTCATATGAGTCAGTTCTTCACATCAGGTGGCCAAAGTATTGGAGTTTCAGCTTTAACATCAGTCCTTCCAATGAATATTCAGGACTGATTTCCCCTCGGATTGACTGGTTTGATCTCCTTGCAGTCCAAGAGACTTGCAAGAGTCTTCTCCAACACCACAGTTCAAAAGCATCAATTCTTCAGCACCCAGGTTTCTTTAGAGTCCAACTCTCACATCCATACATGCCTACTGGAAAAACCATAGCCTTGACTAGATGGACCTTTGTTGACAAAGTAATGTCTCTGCTTTTTAATACACTGTTTAGGTTGGTCATAACTTTTCTTCCAAGGAGTAGGTGTCTTTTAATTTCATGGCTTCAGTCACCATCTGGTCTTGACCCCTGTCTCCTGTACAATGTCATGAACCTCCATCCATAGTTCATCAGGCACTCTGTCAGATCTAGTCCCTTAAATCTATTTCTCACTTCCACTGTGTAATCATAGGGGATTTGATTTAGGTCATACCTGAATGGTCTAGTGGTTTTCCCTACTTTCTTCAATTTAAGTTTGAATTTGGCAATAAGGAGTTCATGATCTGAGCCGCAGTCAGCTCCTGGTCTTGTTTTTGTTGACTGTATAGAGCTTCTCCATCTTTGGCTGCAAAGAATATAATCAATCTGATTTCGGTATTGACCATCTGGTGATGTCCATGTGTAGAGTCTTCTCTTATGTTGATGGAAGAGGGTGTTTGCTATGACCAGTGCATTTTCTTGGCAAAGCTCTTTGCCCTTCTTCATTCCATATTCCAAGGCCAAATTTGCCTGTTACTCCAGGTGTTTCTTGACTTCCTACTTTTTCATTCTAGAGGGTATAGATCTCTCATCTTTTCTACATCTGACCCTTTCACCAAGCTCATAATTCAGTTTTATTCCATTACTTCCTAAACTTAAACCCATCAATTATCACTTCCCTTAAATTTTTGCCTCCCAACATCTTTAAAGATAAGTCCATGCTTGCTCTTAGAAGTCAATATTATAGGATTGATCTTCCGGGCAGTGAAATATGACTTTTTCTTCAGGAGCTCTAATAAAATGGATGTTTCAAGAAAGAGAAGAACTTTCAAATGATGAAATTCTCTTCTCAGATCACAATCCTCTTCTCAATCTTTAGCTTTCTAGACATCTCTACGTTGTGTTCATTTCTGTTGTGCACCTCCCTTGACCTTACTAGACATCACTTGGCTTTTATTTCTACTGCTACCTGAAAGGCACTCCGTTTCTTTTCTTTTTTTTTTCTCTTTATTTTTCCCCCAGATTCTGTTCTGAATACTCTTTTCTTCTTACACACTGTTTACTATCCCTGTATCATACACTAACTGTATAATGAAGACATTTAATTTCTCTCTACATGCAGATTTCCCATCTTATATTTTGTCAGAAGAATTTTTATTCTTCTCCACATCCAAGTGTAGACTTTCTTCTCAGTCTCCATGCACTAGTTATTCAGCCAAACTGTACACTTTGGAAACTTCTTTGACTTTCCCCCTTTCTTTCCAGCATGTAACAGGTTATCAATTCCCGTATATTTGATATCTGAAATAGTTTTCTTCAGTGAGTGCCCTGTTTCCCCTGCTGTCGTTAAAGCCGTCTCACCTAACTGGGTCACTGAAACGGCACGTCCCATTGCCTGTCTGCCTGCCCCTACTCTTTCTCCTTACAAGTTTCTCTCCACCATTGTCATCTTACAAAACCACGGAACTGGCCGTGTTCCCATCCTTCTGCAATATGTAAAAGGACCTCAAATGCAGAGAGAACAATTTAACAGACATTCCTATATTTATCACCCAGATTTGACAAATATTAACTTTTTCTTTTTTCCCAAATTTTCTTCGAATCCTTTGGTCAAGTAAATCAAATATGTCCATTCTTGCCACCCATCCTTGCTCAATATGTAATAATTATTCCTAGAATTTATATTATAGGCATGCCTGCAGATATTCGAGTTTTGTTTCCAGACCATTGCAGTAAGGTGAATATCACAATAAAGTGGGTCCCACACGTTATTTGGTTTCCTCAGGGACGGAGTCTATGTGTATGTGAAGGTATAGCTGATTCACGGTGTTGTACAGCACAAAGTAACACAACATTGGATAGCAATTATACTCCAATTTAAAAAAAGGCTTACTTATTCTTTTTAAATCTGGAAGCAATTTAGTGTGTGTGTGCACACGCGCGTGTGTGTGTGTGGCGCACAGTATTTACAGCCTCATCCTCTGCTTTGCTCAGTTATGCCCTTGCCCGCCTTCCTCTGCCACACTCTTCCCGTCCATTCCGGCTTCCCTTAGACTCAGTCTTTTCTCAGGATGTGACAGCTGATCACCTCCTCTGAGCTCAACTTTGTCTATATTTCTATTTTCTCACTTCATTTACTTTTAGGTAATTATAAGCATATTTTTGCTGCTCCCTTTTGTTCAAAGTTTAAGAAAATATTTTTTAGTCAGATGATTAAAATACTTTATCTTCTTGTTGTTTACTTATACTTCTTTAGATTATGTTTGACTATGTGGTCTGTAATTTATGTGGGCTTACATTTGAAATTCATTAATTTTTTTCTATGTGGTCAAATACACATTCTATTATTACAAATGTTTCATTCAAATGAAACAGCAAGATACAGTATTCTCAGTAGGATATCAAGTTTTTCACTGAGAAATAATAATTCATGATTATAGTTATTAATATATTAATTTTATGTTTTTAAAAGCTACCTATTAGACATTATACAAATTATTATATTTTATATTATTTTTCTCTCA
>SJYQ01006969.1:169611-205628 GCA_006410935.1 Redunca redunca
CTGAACTGAACTGAGTGAAGAACAAACTGAGGTGAGTAACTGAGGTTGAACAGGTTACTTCAACAGGTAGTCAACCCAAATTAATGCGAATGGTTGTTGAGTCTAAAGACAAGTGCAGGGGATGTCAATACAAAGCAGCTGTTTCCTTGGCGAGTTAAACAGCCGGTGGCGTCTCTGTACCCTGCTGCTGAATCACATTTAGTCACCAACTCGGGAGATAAAGATAAATGCCAGGTGGGAGTCAAGAGCTAATTTACTATTTTGAGAAAAGCCAATCACGTTTATTTTGATTTCCTACTCTAACATTAAGTCTACTTTTGACCTCAAAGGAAATAATTGCCTATTTTATAAAGTCATTAGTTTTACTGAGTAGCATTAAAAAAAAAAATAGCAATCTCTCTCATACTACTCTGGTGTTTTTAAAAATAATTAAAGAAAGTCAGAGTGCCAAGATATTTTAAAAATATACTCTATAAACACAGTTATTATCTCTAGATGAGGTTTAATGCTGTAAACAAAAATAAGACCTACCATTCCTTTAAGGACTACTTAGGAAGCCTAAGTTAACCTTAGGCTTTCCATTATTCCTAAATATCCAGTTTTGAAAGAATAAAGCAATGCTATAACTTATTTAACTGAAAAATAAATGTATGCTCTGAAAACCTACTTTTGCAAACCCTCTGAAATTGTATAAAACATATTTTCTCTGTTGTACAATTTAAGTTAACATTAACAATTAGTAATGAAGTTTTTCTTGAAGTTTTTTTTTTCTGATTGTGAAAGGCATATATGCCAGAATGTAGAAAAAATTTGTACACTTAACTACATAAAATTAAGAATTCCTCTAAGAAAAATACTGTAAGCAATGTAAAAGTGATGAACTGGTCTAATAAAATAATTTTAAATGTTTCTCTTAAACATATAATATATATGACAAAAGGGCTGCTGCTCCTGCTAAGTCGCTTCAGTCAAGTCTGACTCTGAGACAGCAGCCCACCAGGCTCCCCCGTCCCTGGGAGTCTGCAGGCAAGAAGACTGGAGTGGGTTGCCATTTCCTTCTCCAAAAGGGCTAGTTTCTTTTAATATGCAGGCAGTTTTCACAAATTAGGGTTAGGGGTAATGAGAAAAATATGCCAAATAAGCAAACAGCAAAGACTGTGAACAGACAGTCACAACAAGAGAAGTGAAAACGACCAGTGATCACAAGAATGGCTCCCAGTCTCAATGAGCATTGAAAAACTGAAATTAAAAGTAAATATCAGTAGACACTTTCAGAAGTTTTTAAAAAAGTCTTATTGCGTCCACAGTTTTTATGCCATAAAATTCACCTGTTAAAAAAGTCAGTAGTGAGGCAGTCACCAACAGAATTCAGTTTTCAAACATTTCTATCACCCCCAAAGGCTCTTTTTCTGGATATTTTACATATATATGGAATTATAAAACCTGTGTCTTCTGGATCTGGTTTCTTTCAATTAGTGGCTTCTTTCAATTAGCATAATGTTTTCAAGGTTCATTCACATTTTATCATGTGTCAGTAGTAATTTACTTTTATTTCTGAATAGTATCACATTGGTATAGACATACCTTGTTCTGTTTATCCACTCACCAGTTGGTGGATATTTGGATTGTTCTGAATTTTTGGCTGTTATGAACAATGTCACTGAGTCTTACGATAAGTTTATATTTTACTTCTTTTGAAGTATAGATGATGTACAGTATTATATAATTATAGGCATACATTATAGTTTTATAATTTTTAAAAATTGTATTATCTTTATAGCTATTATGAAATACTGGCAAAACCAAATCTAAATGTAGAGAACCATGAAACATCACGCCACTAGTTTGCTTTTATAATTTTCAACCTGGATAAATGTTTTAATAACTTTAGTTTGAGGATTTTGTGTACTAGTGAATCCATATACTCCTGGAAATAATGGGAACAGCCTTTTGGCCCATGTAAATGACACACACAAAAGAGTACATTTGTTTTTTGACAGAAAAAATCATAACTTGATTGGTATGTATTTCACGTTTTTTGACTTTTAACATAACGTGCTGGTCATTAGCTTATCATGCCCTCATTTGAAAAAAAATTTTTTTAGTTGATCAAATCTATAAAGAGTTTAGAAAATAATAAATGAGTGGAGCTGCTCTCTTCATTTGATGAAAAATTCGGGGGGCATTAAGTGGTCCCCAGTATCACATAATGCCCCCAGTGAGATGCCAAATGCCACGCTTGTTAATTTGAGTATGACGCACACACTCCTCAGAGGCAGAGTCAGTCTACCTTTGAATTTCAAAGGAAGAATTATAGGTTATAAAAAGGGTAAAATCTCTGTTTTCACCAACAGTGGTAGAGTTTAAAAAGGAAAGCTTAAAATACATCGGTACTGGTTTTAGAATGTTGAGATAATAACATTTACAGATTTTGCAGAGGTATAAGTTTAGCTCTCCTTGGGCATAAGAACAATGTGGTTACAAATATAGCTAGGACATCTGCAGACAGGAATTTGTGGTCTCATTATAGTCTGGAAATCCATTTGCTATTATAAATCTGAAGCTGGCTAGATCAATAGAGAATCAACTATTTTTGAAAGTTTCATTTTACCAGATAGCTGTCTGCTTAATCCTTTCAGTTGGAACTTTTATGTTTTAATACTGGCAGGCTGAAAATCAGTTTAAATGTGCCGTATCCTTGCAAATTATCTTATGCAGCATGTACTAGATGCAACTTAGTCTTTTCTTGGTGACTTGGTATCATCATTATTTATTTGTTTTGATTATGGTGGTTAGTTAAAATCAAGGAAGCTCTTACATCGGGGATGTGCGGTCGGCTGAAGTACGTTTTCACTGTTTTGTCCCCTCACTCTCGATTTCTGCCAGCTCAGGTCATGGTCTTCAGGGACTTTTGTTGTGAAGCAGTGTGTGCCTGGTCAGGTATCAGTCGAGTGATTCCTTTTCAGTCATGTTAATCTGTGATTCCATAGCATGAAGAGTCATTTCCTCAAACGTTTCTGGTTGTTTTTTTTCCTGCTTCAGAAGCAGTTTTAACATCCACATTTCTTCCTTCAGGGTTGCCATCATTTCCTCTCCTTTTATTCTGGTTGTCAGTAATGGCCCATATCATTCAAACACTTACCTCCTGGTTCGGCCTTGATGTCTCCTGGCATGTTTGCTTGTTCTGGCTGTTCTGTCTCCCGCAAGCCTCACGTTTGTTTCCTGGGTTGTGCAGGAGAACACGCTCTGCACCCTCCCACGCTTTGAGCCAGGGTACTTTGTGAAGGATTTATTCTAGTCTTCCAGAGACTTCTGTGGCATTGATATTCTTCTTAGTGTTTGACTTCAAGCAGAATCTTCGGCACTAGCAACGCTGGAAATCACGCTTTTGACATCTTTGGTCAGTCGCTTTCAACGTGAGTAGTTTTACTCATAGAGAAACTTGATCCACAGATTGAGTAAAGGAGGTGATGCTCAAGAGCAGAAAAATAATATCTGATTGAAAATTAGTATTAAATCCTCTTTCTCAGAGTAAGCTCTACAGTTCTTTGAAAACTAAACAGATAGGTGTCCAAGATGTTTACACAAGACATTGTGGTAAGTTTTATGGGAAGAGAATCTAAAAATGAATAACATATTCACCCTCTAGGATGAGGGAGGAATTTGCATTGTATTGAAAGTACAGCTTCATAAGCTAGGAACCCTGAAATGAGGCTAGTGGGGTACAGTACAGTTGTTAGGGTTACCAGAGGAGCATGCAAGGGGGCTTATAAAGGGCTGTAGTTTGGAAAGCGCTCCTCAAAGATAAGCTTCTTCATGGTTAATTGAACATGGTGGGAAGATTATTCCAGAGAAAATGCAGGGTTTAGAAGAAAATATTAGTTACGGCAGGAGAATATAAAGCTTAATCTGGAAACAAGGTCGTTGTGGCTGGTGTTGAGAGAGTCAGAGGGATAGGAAGAGAAAAATGGACATAGAAAGGGAAAAGTCTAGTGGGAAATGAGTTGAAAATGCATTGTGAAGGGCTTTAAATACCTAATGAAGGACTTTGAATATTATTCTCAACCTAAGAGTTTTTAAAAAGAGAAGCGGCATAATAAGATCTACCTGGCAATTGCTTTTTCTCTAGTAAGCTAGTGGTTCCAGAAGCGTTCTATTTATATTAGTGAAGGATTGTAGATGCAAAATGCCTGTGCAGAGGCATGCATTTGTTAGTATATCACATGCTTGAAAGGCATAGGAGGCGACACTCATCAGAGACTATGTGATTGCCTACAGTATCACCATGGGCAAGAAGAGCCAATCTGCCCTGCTTTGTTTGAAGCCCAAAGGACCCACCTTAATTTATTGGTACCTTCTAGTATAGATGTGGCTAGGACCTGAGATACCTTAGGTCAGCCTTGTGAAAATATTGAGGAGTCAAATTGTGCCTTTAAATGAGTTTCCAAGATACAGACCTCAGATCTTCTCTGGCCTATATTCTGGCTTTACTTTATTAATTTTCTTAATCCCCTCAGAGAGTCAGGTGCATTTGCTCAGTAACTTACCTTTTCACTAAGCATTTGACTGGAGGGGGAATAACCACTGTTTTTCATTCAGAGCTGTTGAAATTTCGGTCCCAGGTTAGATTCTATCCAGGGTAGGTGAGAGAAACAGTTTCGGAACCAGACACGACTTAATCCTCCACTTCTCTGTGTTTATTTCTGTATAACCTTGGGCAAATTAGGGAGCCTCTCTACTTTCTTTCTGCTTATGCACATAAGCAGGATGACAGTGCCATGTTTGCAAGCTTCTGTTGGGTAATGATGCGAAAGCAAGGGGCTTAGGACCCACCCGTGAATGGCGGAAGTGGAGCTGTGATCACGGTCATCCTTGTTACACTCACGGCGGGGATCACCGTGTTTGCTAACTTTCCCTTGCATAGCGGGTCAACCGGTGAGGAGGTTAGATAGCTGCCTCTTCCTCGGCTGGACATCATCCTGACCCATCAGGTTGGCCTGGGCTTGCTGTTACCAGATTCTGCACTGCTTTTCCGTCTTGCAGTTTGCAAGCCTGTAGTTTGTTTCACGCATTTGTTTTGCTTGAGAAAGATAACCTATTTGTAATGCGCATAAGACGACTTGCTAAACTTTTTCTTTTGTTTATGTAATTTATGAGCCTACAATATCCTTGTTTGCCAGTTTAGAGAAATCTCAGGGCTAAATTCCTAGAGGTTTATAGTTGTGAATCGTGCCCTTAAAATGTGTGACGTCTTTAGCTTTCAGAGACCTCAGGCAGGCAGCCCTTTGCCTGCTCATTCCACATAGCTATCCAGACACATGGAGAAGGAAATGGCAACCTACCCCAGTATTCTTGCCTGGAGAAGCCCGTGGACAGAGGAGCCTGGTGGGCTGCTGTCCATGGGGTTGCACAGAGTCGGACACGACTGAAGCAACTTAGCATGCATGCAGGCATTGGAGGAGGAAATGGCAACCCACTCCAATGTTCTTGCCTGGAGAATCCAAGGGACGGAGGAGCCTGGTGGGCTGCCGTCTATGGGGTCGCACAGAATTGGGTACGACTGAAGTGACTTATTATGTATGCATGCATACAGACACACCCACGAGCACACACACACTCATACTCATGCATGCACGCACGGTTCTTCTTCTCTGTCATTTCTTGGCTTTTCCACAAACAGCTTGTCTCCTGCTTACTTGCTCCTGTTTTTTATTCTGATCACCTGTCTCCATTTCTCTCTTTAATCCCTCTTCTGTTATTCTCCCCTTCTTCTCAACCTCCTAATTATTCGGCTAGACATTGAAGTTAGAATTCTGCTCTGCTTTAGTTGGCTTTTGAATCTTTACATTAGGTTCCGTAACCCTAGGTGCCCTTGCAACCAGGAAGCCCTCAGTTTGTACTGAGTGAATGGGAGCCTTAGCCACATAGACCAAGACTATTTGATTTTGAGTTTTCAGAGAGTTATTTTTTATTTTTTAATGGTGGTAATTTTAAATTTAATCCTGTTCTTGAAATGAAGAGAAGTGAAAGTTGTTCAGCCTTGTCCGTCTGTTTGTGACTCCACGATCTAGCCTTCCAGGCTCCTCTTTCCATTCAGTTCTCCGGGTAAGAATACTGGAGTGGGTAGACGTTCCCTTCTCCAGGGGATCTTCCCGACCCAGAAATCTAACTGGGGTCTCCTGCGTTGCAGGCAGATTCTTTACCAGCTAAGCTACCAGGAAAGCGATACTGTTCTTGGGGAGTCTATCATGAAAACTATTCCTCAGATAATTGCTTTAATATTGTCGATAGAAAGTAGCAAATACATGCGAAGTCTGTAAGTTGGTAGACATGATTCATTCATTATCTTCAGTTTAGTTGTTTTTTTTTTTTTTTTTTTGCAGTGGAAAATGAAGAATTCTCAGAGGAGTTTTTATAATTAAAAGTGCGTCTCATTGAAAATTCAGTTTTGACATGCTTTTCTGAATAATGACATCAGAGTTCTCAAGCCCTCATTCTTTCCCTGTTCCTTTTGCTCCCCTGGGCCTGTGGTATCAGGTCTGCCCATGCCCCACAGCCCAGCTCTCGCCCAGGCCAGGGAATATTCTGCCTCTAGTGGCCTACTCCTCCCTTCATAGCCGATCTCTTGATATTCAGAGTTCCTAGTCAGCTGGTCATCAGACCCTCTCATCAGCACTGGTGCTTTGAATGCTTCTGCGTGGTCCCCTTGGACAGGAGCCCTCCTGGAGCAGGCTTGTTTTCCTTGCCTTCCATGGTCTGACTTCACCCTGGTCTGCTTGTTGTATCGTTATCAGTCATCACATCCTCAATCTAACAAATTTTAATCTTGGGAATCTTGTAATGTTCTTTCATGAACACCGTTTTAAGTTTGTCCTGAAAACTTTCCTTGAACATCGCTTTTTGTTATTAATATTACCATCAACATTTAGATTTAGTAGAAAATTTGAAAATAAATAAAATTTATTGCCAAAAAGTTAAACATTGACTTCCTGTGATTTACTGAAAAGCTTTGAATTTATATTATAGGCTTGGAGACCATGCTTATAACATAAAAGTAAGTAGCCCCCCCCATATTAATTTTTTTTCTATTTACCATTTTTTTTTAGTTGAAATAGGATTTTATTGTTTTTCACTAAAATTCAAGTAACCTAAAAAGAAGCACAGTTGTTTCACAATTTACTCATTCACTGTGTGCAGGAGAAAATTAAATACAGATCAGCTACTCCTCCTGACAGGTGAAATAAGTTAGGTATATGAAATATCCCAGCTGTATTATTGGAAAATGAGTAAGATGTATTATGCTGGTTTGTCTCCTCTTTGTCATTCTTAACATTAGGTTTAGATGGATCTTCCACCTACAGTATTACGTTATGTAAATATTTCTGTACTTTGTTCTTTCAAAGATATTAAATTATTTGAATAATATTTTTGCAGCCACATGAGGGAGAACGAGAGGCCTTGCTATTTCTAGTAAAACAAACCAATCAGCAGTTTTGGAGTCCTCCATATTACTTTTAAAATATCAGGTTTTAATTAAACTAATTGAAAAGATTGGAACTCGTCTTCATTATGGAAATGGTTGATAGAGCTGAAAGGCTGGTGGGAAACCAGCTATTTTTTCCACCATAATTTTAAAACAAAGACTAACCTAAATTGTTGGAGGTCTATAATTGCAACGTTTCTCACAGATTAATTCATATTCAGTGTTACAAGTAGGGTCTTGGTAATACAGTAACCTGAGAATGAAACTACACTGTTTCTAAGCTTTCCATCAGCATATGGCCTGACAGCTTGGTTGTAGAATTGTGCTTTCCAATATGGTAGTCATTAGCCACACATGGCTAATTTGAAATGAATTGTACTGTAATTGAAGACACACACCAGATTTCAAAAACAGTATGAAAAGATAGAATTTATAACATTTTCTTAATACTTAATATATTAACTAACATTCGAGTGATAATATTTTGGACACACATACAATATTACAATTAATGTTGGTTTTTTCTTTTTCTCACTAGAAAACTAAAAATTACATACGTGGCTCACATTTATAAGTTGCTTTAACCCAGGAAGATTAAGTGGTGGTATAGAAATGCCACACCTTTTGCGATTAGACTTTGAAAAACTTTTTAATGTCAAGCTTAATGTTGGCAAAAGTAAAGAAATGTGGGCGCTGGTGGCGTTTAGTTTTAAAATGACGTTAATAGTATAAAGTAGACATCTATGCCAAGTTGCCTAAAAATGTATGCACCAATCCAGGTTAGAGATTACACATAATTCTTATATTGTTCTTACATCAAGCCCAGTGCTTGGCTGGCAGGAGCTTCTCAACAAATATCTGCTGCACTGAATGAGGTTCTGAACACGCTCCACACTGGGCGTGGACCTCTGCTTCCAACCAGCTAATCTATTGCAGGGATTCTATCCGACTCATATTTCTGTCTTGCAAACAAAGATACTGTGAAAAATATTGTCAAATCCCTTGGTGAAATGTGTGTGTCTTATATTTATGGGATTATAAAATAATTAAGAAACGATATCCTCTCTTCTGCACACACAACCCAAGTTACCATGTGCTCTTTGCAACACTGAATAAATGTCAGTTGCATGAACGCAGCATTCTCTCACTCCAGTTATTGTTTGCAACGGTATTTCTGGGAGGGACTCATGATAAGCAGTACAAGATTTCAGTCTTCTTGTACATGGGACAGTTTTAGCACACCTCCTGTGTGCTAGGTGTTGGGATTACCAACGTGAGGAATGCATGCTCTGGTGAGGGGGATGTTGTATCTATTGATTCAGTAGCTATACATGGAGCAGCTCCCATATGCAGGCATTTTATTCATCCCTGTCAGTTCAAAGTGGCTAAGTCCCTGCCCTGCTTACACTTTGATAAATAGCAGGTAAACAAGTAATCGGGCTTTGGTAGCTCAGCTGGTAAAGAATCTGCCCACAGTGCCAGAGACCCTGGTTCTAGATTCCTGGATCCAGAAGATTACCTGGAGTAGGCATAGGCTACCCATTCTAGTATTCATGGGCTTCCCTGGTGGCTCAGACCATAAAGAATCCACCTGCAATGTGGGAGACCTGGGTTCAAACCCTGGGTTGGGAAGATCCCCTGGAGGAAGGCACGGCAACCCACTTCAGTATTCTTGCCTGGAGAATCCCCATAGAGAAGCCTGGAGGGCTACAGGCCATGGATGGGGTCACACAGTGTTGGACACAGTTGAGCGGGTAAGCACAGCGCAGCACAAACAAGTAATGTGATCTTAAGCACCATGGCAGTAACAAAGAAGGTGATGAGAGCCTGCCTGGGGAGCGTACTTAATTAGGGTGGTCATGAGAAGATCTTAGATGAAGATGGCATTTGAGACACTATCCAAAGGATGAATATGGGCTTTGCAAAGGTTTCAGAGAGCATCCAGGCAGAGGGAGCAGCAAATGCCAAGCCATAAAATTCAGAAAGAGTTTGGCTTATTTCAGAAACACAGAGAGGAAACCAGTATGGCTGCGGCATGGCGTAGTTGTCGGAGCAGTTGGGCACGAAGAGGTGAAGGTTAGAGGAGAAATGGGAACCCCGTGATGTAGCCCTACGGGTTGCAATAAGGAGTGTGGATTTTTTTCCGAGAACAAAATGATGTAATTAAGATACTTTATGTAGGAAACTTGATTTTATTCTTGGGTCAGAAGACTCATCTGACTGCTTTGGGGAGGTTTAGGTATGAATGAGAAAGACTTGTTAAAAACATATTTCTCTTACTCGAGAGAGAGAGTGATGGAGGCTGTGGAGACAGAAGTAGGAAAAAAATCTAAGATGTATTTTGGAGATAGGACTAAGAGCTTGAGGATAAGAAAGGTAAGGGAAAGGAATGGATTTCTGACGGCTGCTATGTTTTTGGTATAATATTGACACTGCAGTGAAGACTGAGAGAGGAGCTGGTATAGTGGGTGGAGTGTTTGACGAAAAATAAGATAAACTGTGACAAGTGCGCTAATGAATACCTACCATACTTTATACATGTACACAGTATTCATTAATCCCGTATTTTCTGAGCAAGTAGCATGTACCAGACACTGGATATAAACTAGTAAATAATACAGACACAGATTCTGGTCTTCGTTATGAAGTAGGTTTGATCCTGATAAATACTGTGGAGGAAAAGAAAGAAGGGAGTAAGGGTGAGGTGTACCATGTGAGGGGATTATTTGCCATTTTAAAGAACATAGTTGCGAGAGCTTCCTCCCTAAGTTAACATTTTAGCAAAGACTTGTAATATTAATAAGTAAATGCAAGAAAAGAATCATGGGAATAATTGAGTTCAGTGTATTTTTCTTTACCATATCTACTCATTTATGTTAGCCCCTCTTCTGCTAGAACTTGGGCATGAAAGTAGTTGGCTATTTGTTGCTAATTTCTTGAACAAGGTAACTGTTATGTGCAATACACAGGGATAGTTCTTAGTTACCTTAGTTCATGAGAAATTATCCAAATCCATCTAGGCTTTAAATAACTTAGCAGAGTCTAAAAGGGCCAAAGTGAAAAATGAGAAAACAGAGGCCTTTATTTTATTCTGCAGTTGGAGCAGATGCAGCAGTGGCATTAAAAAGGAAGGTGTCAGTTTTTACTCCAAACCAACAACAGCTGGGGCGTGGCTGACTATTAAATGTCAGCGCACATAGCCTATTTGCAGATCATCACTTCTACTTCCAAAGACAAGTCCAGGCACGTTGCACTCCATAACGGAAGCTGGAAGAAAAGAGAAGCACAAGTGGAAAAGAGAGGAAAGCAATGAGATGCATTATTTTCTTGAAGTAATTTATCACAGCTCTTGCTTCATCAATATGTGTAAAAACTTCCACATCATCAAAAAGGGTAGTAGCTCCTTCTGCAATCAATCTAGAAGTAATAAGCTAGGCATGTTTTTTTCTTCGCTTTGTTATAAACATAAAAATATATGTCTGCTAGTATGTCAAGAAAAGAAAAATATTGGTGGTTCTGGTATTTTCTTTCAGTACTAGTTATTTGGAGTTGTCATCTTAAGGAATAATGTAATAAAAATGTTGATATACTGAAATACATTAAGATGTATTAGTCACCATATATCGAGAGGTTGCAGAGAGGAGGAGAGAGAAATAATAAAATTTGAGTGTGATGTTCTTGTGATAACTTTGTTAAATTCTTAAATATTATGATACCTTCTTCCTAACTCAATTTTAGTGGTTTTTCTGGGACACATAAATCCTATGGGAGAGTTTAACCATGATTAAATTTTTGTATCATATGTTATTTGTGACAAAATTTTCACATCAGTGAATGCAGGTGAAATTAACCTTCTATTTTTTACCTGCCATTAACATTTGATGTTATTAATTAATATAACATTAATACCTCATTATATCTGGAAAACTGTAGAGGAACACCACCATTTAGCTAAATAATACCTCCAGAAAAAAAAATTGTTTACATTCTGTTGTCTTTGGAACACTGAAGTCATTTGTTTAATCTGTTTCTTCTAACCTAATATTAGAATCCCTTTTTGGTGATGACCATTTTTATCGATATTCTTTATGTCAAACACGAAGATGCAGAGATATATTGCAGCTTAGAAATAATATGCACTGTATTAAGTGCTGTATAACTGTATTCTTTATATTGGAGTGATAATTCCTTTATATGAAGAAAAGGCCAGAAAAATATAATCCTGAAATCTAATTCCACCACTACTTCCAAGTGACATTCAATCTACTCTTTGTGACCCCGCAGACTAGCCTACCAGGCTTCCCCACCCATGGGATTTTCCAGGCAAGAGTACTGAAGTGGGTTGCTATTTCCTTCTCCAGGGGATCTTCCCAACCCAGGAATCGAACCTGGGTTTCCTGCATTGCAGGCAGACGCTTTACCCTCTGAGCCACCAGGGAAGCCCCTAGGAATTTATAAGAACCATAAATTAATAAGACAGGTGTATCAGTTCAGGTGAATATCCATTGGAAGGACTGATGCTAAAGCTGAAACTCCAATACTTTGGCCATCTGATGCGAAGAGCTGACTCACTGGAAAAGACCCTGATGCTGGGAAAGATTGAGGGCAGGAGGAGAAGGGGACAACAGAGGATGAAATGGCTGGATGGCATCACTGACTCAGTAGACATGAGTTTGAGGAAACTCCGGGAGTTGGTGATGGACAGGGAGGCCTGGCATGCTGCAGTTCATGGGGTCACAAAGAGTTGGACATGACTGAGAAACTGAACTGAATGACCTTCCACTTGGTCCTGAGATTACCCTGTTTCACTGGGTGTCCAGTAACAAATGCATGACTTGGGAGGGGGCATGAAGGGATAGATGAGGGCATGTCTTCTCACACAGGAATTGTGATTTTACCTTCTTCTCCATAAACATGGCTATGATGTCTCCACTTCAAACTCAATGGGAAGCTTCCTCTTCTTTTTTAAAGATAGATTTTCACTTATGTTATAAAGTTCGTTCTTTTCACTGCCGTAAATTTAGCATAGATCATCACAGCATTCTTTCCCAGGACTGATATTTTGCTTGTTAGTTTTAACAGATATAATTGCCATGAAGTGAAGTGAAGTGAAGTGAAGGTGAAAGTCAGTCGTGTTCAACTCTTTGTGACCCTATGGACTTAGTCCATGGAATTCTCCAGGCCAGGATATTGGAGTGGGTAGCCTTTCCCTTCTCCAGGGGATCTTCTCAACCCAGGGATCAAACCCAGGTCTCCCACATTACAGGCAGATTCTTTACCAGCTGAGCCAGAAGGGAAGCCAAAGAATACTGGAGTGGGTAGCCTTTCCCTTCTCCAGCGGATCTTCCCAACCCAGGAATCGAACCAGGTTCTCCTGCATTGCAGGTGGATTCTTTACCAACTGAGCTATGAGGGAAGCCCCTATGATTGACATATCACATTGTAATTCTCTTAGATACCAGACTTAACTCTTAATCCAGATACCTTTCATAGAATATTGAGTTTTATTAGACAAAACAGACTCTCATACTTTGTAATTTTAAACAATATTACACAACTGTAGTAGTCAAAATGTATGGTGTTTATGTAAAAACTGACATATAGACCAATGGAACAGAGTAGAGATCCCAGATATAAACCCACACATGTATGATCAATTGATTTCCAACAAAGGAGCCAAGAATATATAAAAGGGAAAGAACAGTTTCTTCAATAAATGGTGTTGAATAGCTACACGCAAAAGAATAAAACTGGCCCACTAACTTACGTCACATGTAAACATCAACTCAGAATATAAAGACTTGAATCTAAAACCTGAAAACATAAAAAGGAGTGAAATCTTGTAACCTGTAACACTGTGGATGGACCTTGAGGGCATTAAGTAAGTGAGATCAGTCAGACATTAAAAGGTAAATACCATATGGTCTCACTTATATGAGGAGTTTCTTTTTAAAAAAGATTACCCCTTCTCAGCCCCACACACAAACTGATTTCATGGATGAAGAAAACAGATTGGAAGTTCTCTGAGGGGAGGGGTTAAGGTATGGGTAAAAGGGGTCAAAAGGTGCAGATTTCCAGTTATAAAATAAGTCATGGTGATGTAATTTACAGCCTGGTGACTATAGTTAATACTGTACTGTTCATTAGAAAGTCACAGAGTGAATCCTAGAAGTTCTCATCAGGAGAAGAAAATGCTTAGTGAGAGTGATGGATGATGTTAGTTGTTTCATATGCAGATATTGACCAAGTACATTATACATCTGATACTAATAAAATGTTAGGTTAATTATGCTCAGTAATTAATTGATTGATTAATCATAGTATTTTTGTTTCAGTTAGTAAGTGCTTTTTGGGGGTTGTTATGAGCAAATTAAGTATTTTTAATGTTCATGTCTGGAGAAGGAAATGGCAACCCACTCCAGTATTCTTGCCTGGGTAATCCCATGGACAGAGGAGCCTGGTGGCTACAGTCCACAGGATTGTAAAGAGTCATAAATGACTTAGTGCCTAAAGAACAACATCAATGCGAGTTTCATTTTGCATTGTGTAAATCTGGAGCTTTAAAGTAGTTACAATTTTGTGTTTGTGTTTTAATTTGAGACTTCATTTACCTTTTTAAATGTAATAGTTTTTTAGTTATATTTTCAACTAGGATCCCAGATTTTTGGTTAAAAATAGGAAAGGTGAAATTTATTTAATAATTAAATGAATTAATACAAATGCTCACAGATACTTCCCATCAAAGCAAATACATGTTCAAAGATGAGTTTTAATTTACTGGACTGTATAAGGTTTTCTTTGACTCCTTATCTTGAACTTTAAATGTTTAGCCTTAAAATTGTCTCCTGGATTGTAATATTTTCTGTCAGGGTTAAAATTAGGAAAGTACTTCATCTATTAGAATACATAGTTGTTATTACAGAAGGACCTGTTCAGCTCTGTATGGTGAAAAAGATAAGATACACATTGGCATCTTAAGCCTTAAAGCTTATATTGGAGGAGACTCTGTGTATGTCTATGTATGTACACACATAAATTTGTCATAAAGTAAAGTTGAAGTGAAACATGCCTGATGTTTTTAATAGTTACAGTTAACCCTTGAACAACATGGATTTGAAACTAGGTGGGTCCACTTATGTGTGAATGTTTTTCAAGAGTAAATGCTGTAAATGTGAAACCTCGGATATCAAGGAGCCGCAGATACTGAGGAACTACATATGTGGCGGCCGACCATAAGTTACTTGTGGGTTTTCTCCTGCTTAGAGGGTTGACATCCCTAACTCTTGAGTTGTCAAGGGTTAACTCTGTATCAGTCTACATCATAGAATTAGAGGTGCCTTTGTGAGAAGCCATGTACAGTCACACATCTGATGCCCAGTTTAATTAACAACAGACATTTGATAACCCTATATCGGCCTCAGGTATGAAGTTTGTAATCGTGATACAGCCTTCAGAATATCACAGAGTTCACAATATAAGCATGTAGATATTTTGACATATTCCTTTTTAAATGTGTGATAGTTGCATTAACATGCTGTCTGAATATTAAAAGATTCTTCTTTTGTGCAGTATAAAATTTAGCCTGTTAAAAGTTTTAAGGGACACCTCCAGACTTCTCAGAACTGTCGAAGACCCTTACTGCTCTCCCGTCACTTGCTATTGCAGGTGCACTCATCCATTATAATACTGACATCCTCATGGCTAATGAAAACACCTCGCTCTTTTCCTAAAAAAGTAGCTAGTGCACTGTGACTTTCTTATGTAATAATGAAAACACCCACTTGGAAATCCCTTACTTGGTTTTTCTGTGTCTGTCATTAATTTGTTTTTATCTCTGAATTACTTTGAACTCCTTCTGCCTTTAACCAGTCCCTCTTCTCAAGGCATTCAGTATATTTTACTTGGTGCAAACCCATATATATCATATTTGACCATATCTGCTCCCAGGATGTTTAATTCATTTTTGTTACATCACTGTCTAGCACTGTGCCTAGCACATAGTTACTTATTCAGTAAATATTTTTTGAAAGTACAAATGAATTTTAATGTCACTAGCAATTTGTTCTAAATCTTACTCATACTGACTTTATAGCATATGGAAATTAGAACAGTGTTAATAATTTGAGCAAATTAAGTTTCTACATTAACACTGAAATACATGTCTCCTTTTTTTCATACAATTAGCACTAGTCTGTGTCTGAAAGTACTTCGAGGCACAGTGACTGTAGGATGTTTAAAAGCAAAGCTCTACCACATTGTAAAAGCAAACATCTGAATGCAAAAGATGATGTTTGTGAATTTTGTAAGTTTCTCGCTATAACTGCAGGCTTCTCTGATGAGTAAAAATAGGAAAGAAAGACATTTAAAATTAAGGGAATGCACATTCATTTGTTGGCTTGTTCCCAGAGTGCTCATAGGGTTTCCCAGGTGGTAAAGAACACACCTACCAGTGCAGGAGACATAGAAAGAGGCAGGCTCGACCCCTGGGCCTCTGAAGGAGGGCCTGGCAGTACACTCCAGTCTTCTTTTTTTTTTTTATTTTATTTTATTTTATTTTTTTTTAATTTATTTTTTTTTACATGTTTCAATGCCATTGGGATGAGATCGGGAAATGGCATTGAAACACTCCAGTCTTCCTATCTGGAGAATCGCATGGACAGAGGAGCCCAGCGGACTACAGTCCATAGCGTTACAAAGAGCTGGACAAGACTGAAACGACTTAGCGTGCATGCGTGTGGGCAGAAAGTTTTCCTGAGTTACAGTTTACATGATAAAAGTTTCAGCTATTCAAAATATAATTCAATTTTTTTTTTTGTATTTTTGCAGAGTTCTGCAACTATCACCACAATCTATTTTAGATTTCATCACCCCTAAAAGAAACCCCTACCCTTGAGCCATAGCTCCCATTTCTCCCTGAATACCACCCTAGTCAACCACTAATACACTTTCTTTGTCTAAAGATTTACCTGTTCTGTACATTTAATATGAATGAATCGTGTAACTTGTGGTCTTTTGTAACTGGCCTCTTTTACTTAGTATTTATGTTTCCTTAATGTTGTATCTGTAGTTGGAATCAGTACCCTAAAAAGGATACTAATTAAAAAACTACCATTAAATATTTAATTGTATGAATATACCACATATATGCGTACGTTGTTTAGTCGCTAGGTTGTGTCCGACTCTTTGCAACTCAGGGACTGTAGCCCGCCAGGCTCCTCTGTTGAAGGGACTTCCCAGGCAAGAATACTGGAGTGGGTTGCCATTGTCTGCTCGAGGGGATCTTCCCAACCCAGGGAAGGAACCCGCATCTCCTACATTGGCAGGTGGATGCTTTGCCACTGAGCCACCAGGGAAACCCTACCGCCTGTATGCCTAAATTCATTATTAATTCATCTTTTGCTCGTTAAAATGAGACTAATATGAACATCCATGTATAAGTTTCTACATGGAAATAAATGTTCTTTTCTCTTGAGTATATGTCTAGGAGTAGAATTGCTGGCTTATATGGTAACTCAGTATGTCTCATTGTTTGAAGGACTGCCTGACTGTTTTCCATTTTACATTCACACCAGGAATGTATGAAGTTCCAACTCTCCATGTCTATAGAGAGATTTTAAGAGAAGATCTTAATAAATGTATCCAAAGGGAGCTTAAGAACGTAACATCATTTTGATGACTACCAGAAAGCCATTTTGCAATTTATTTTGGAAAATAGGGTTGCTTTTTATTGCATTGATAGCTACTATTAACAATACCAGCAGCCACAAACATTTAGTGATTGTTTACAGTATACATGGAGTCTGCCATTTAATCCTCGCCACAGTGCTGGACAGTAGACGCGAGTGTGGTTTCCACTGTTGAGGATGCTAAAGCAGAGCAAGGTTAAATGAAGGAAGAGAAGGGAGTTGACCAAGGTGACTGGGCATGCGAGCTCTACACATGCAGTCACACTCTGCCTGGCACATGTCGACTGAGGCTGCCACAGGCTTTCTCTGGGAAGTTAGAAAATACACTCACGGTTGGAATTTTGTATTTAAAGTTTAAGATTAAAATTACAGTATAAGTTTTGGTCTGTGGGACAGAGACTCCCTTTTACTGACCATCCAACTGACTGTTTTGTTTAATTGTTAAATATGTCTTGTGTTAAATCAATAGAAGACAGAGGATTGCGTTTTCTTTTTTTTAATTCATTTTAATTTTTTAAAATGTATTTTTATTTTTTGGTGACTCAGTGTGCTGTGGGGGATCTTCGTTTCCGCACCAGGGATAGATCCCACACGCCCTGTATTGGAAGCACGGAGTCTTAATCAGGGGACCACCAGGGAAGTCTCGGATGTGACTCCTCATGAACTATTAATACTATCGTTTTGTGAGTGTCTACTGTGTTCCAAACACTCTTCCAAGTCTGTTTCTAGATTAACTCAAAAGTAATGTGATGCTGGCTTTAGAATATATTAGCTTAAATGCTTTTAATGCACAAATCAGTGAGGTATATTAGCTCACAGTAAAAAACATTTACTCTTCTCAGAATTACAATTTACTTTTCTCAAACATTTCTTTTACTCAATTTAAATAATTTAATTATATTCATTTTCTTCATCTTAAAAGTTAGTGGCTAATAGGCACAGGAAAGTTTGTTACACAACAAAAATGACTGGAGAGGTGCAATTAACACCACCGTGAAGTGTCACCTCATACCGGTCAAAAGGACTCTCATGAAAAAATTTACAACTAACATGTTGGAGAGGATGTGGAGAAAAGGGAGCCTTCATGTATTGTTGATGGGGATGTAAATCGGTGCAGTTACTTGGTGTGACACGCCTTATGGAGAAACTGTGTGTGTTAAGAAGCCTTGCCCAGGTACGCGTTTGATTGCTGCTGGCCGTGGCTCAGTGCTAATGAGTCAGCTATGTGTAATAGACGTCTCTAAACAGAGACACACGTAAAGCAAAGCTACGTATTGATCGGTTGGTGAAAATTTTGTGATGAGAAGCTCATAGGAACCTAACTTTGTATTTCTCTTAGGAACTACGGTTTAGTATTCTACTAATTTAGTATTTGTGGTGACTTTATAGAACCTAACTACCATGAACAACAAAAATGGATTCTTTTTGTTTTGAATTCCTTCCTGTGTCACTCTGAAACATCTCTGAGATAAAAACATCTTTTAAATATGTTTTTATCAAAGACTTGAGGCTGCATATATAGTTTATTCAGTTTGGGAAAAATGCCTGCCTTTTGACATGATTGGCAAAATAAGTAAGTCTTATTATTGGATCAGTCAGTCAGTAAGAATTTATCAGAAAAATACCAATGGCCCCCAGTAGCCATTTTGTTATTATTTAATTCTTAAACCTCAGTGGATAAGTGACTGGCTGGCTGCATGGCTGCCTAGCTGGCTTGTTAGGTGAATGAGTGACTGGGTGGGTGGTTGAATAGATATAAGATTGGATGTTAGGGAAGGAATAGAACTTTGCCAGCAGTTCATTTCCCAATTGAAATAAGGCACAATTAGCTTGTATTGGGTTGACAAAAAAGTATGTTTGTCTTTTTCCATCAGATCTTATGGAAAACCGCCCCCCACCCCTGCAATTCTTTTGGACAATCCAATATTACAAATGACAGTCTTATGTCTACTCTCCTGAGACTCAAGGAATTGCTTCTTGGCAAGACTGAGGGTGTGGAAGATATTGTCCCTCTTTGCTTTATCTGAATTCCTAACAATCCAACCTAACCCAGATGATAGTCTAAATAAACCATTCTTAATGCCAACTTTCACTCTACTATATAAGAAGTGGAGTGAAGTCTCTCAGTCATGTCTGACTCTTTGCGACCCCATGGGCTGCAGCCTACCAAGCTCCTCCATCTATGGGATTTTTTTTAGGCAAGAGGACTGAAACGGGTTGCCATGTCCTTCTCCAGGGGATCTTCCCAACCCAGGGATCGAACCTGGGTCTCCTGCATTGGAGGCAGACTCTTTACCGTCTGAGGCATCAGGGAAGCCCTACTATATTAGAAGCCAAGCGCCATTGTAAGTTAAGGGTTAAAAGAAGCTTTTTAATCACCAATAATTTAAGTTACCCTTTTTCTTTTGGATACCATGTGCTAACGAACCAGAGTGAAACTGGGAAAGAATGAGTGGGTTGACTCTTTTTAAAAATGGAAAAATGTTGATTTTGAAGAGAAAGTAGGACAAGAACTATTAGGAACTATTAAGAACTATTATGACACCTCAGCCATAGACATGTTTTCTAACATATCAGTCTTAAAGTGAGCTTATGTGAGGGTTCAGAGGTGTAGAGATTACCTTTTACCTCCCTGGGGTAACACAGTCTTTGTAGCTAGGGGCTCAGGACACAGCTTCTAGTTCCTGCTTATTTGCTTTTAGATCTCAGGTAAACCACTTTTCCTTCTCATACATCTGTTTATTCACTTTAAAAGTAGGAATAGTAAATGCTGTCGCAGTCATTGTTCACAGCTGTTGTGAAGATTAACTGAGATAATGTCTGTAAAAGCACTTTGAAAACTGAAAGCTCAATCTAAACATAAGATCATTATCAGTATCCTAAAGTCACTTTGGATCAATTACAGTGTACTCTAAAGCACAGTGAAATAGAACTCCATCGGGAATATCTTTCTTATTGAATGAAAATTTTCTGACCAACTAAACATTAATAGCTCAGTTGGTAAAGAATCCACATGCAATGCAGGAGACCCTGGTTTGATTCCTGGGTCCAGAAGATCTGGAGAAGGGCTAGGATAACCACTCCAGTATTCTTGGACTTCCCTTGTGGCTCAGCTGGTAAAGAATCCACCTGCAATGTGGGAGACTTGGGTTCCATCCCTGGGTTGGGAAGATCGCTGAAGAAGGGAAAGGCCACTCATTCTAGTATTCTGGCCTGGAGAATTCCATGAACTGTATAGTCCATGGGGTCACAAAGAGTCAGACACGATTAAGCAACTTAAAAAAAAAAAATTACTATTGTGCAATTGATGTAGTAACTGAAATTTTTAAGCGATATGGTGGGCCTTAGGTAAGAGTTAATAATTGCGTTTTTTAAATTGATTAACTTTCAAACTATTTCTGTCTTTGTTTGTAAAACGCAGCTCTTACAGAGAGTGCATCGTTAGGTAAACCTTGTTCTTTCCTATCTGACAGCCTATGCCTTTTAATTGAAGTATTTCGTTAAAATTTAATGCAATTATTGAAATGATTGAATTTGAGTCTGTCATTTTATTATGTGTTTTCTACTTACTCTTCCATTTTTGCTCCTCTATTACTTCATTTCTGATTCTAGCTGATCAAATATTTTGTAGAATTCCACTGTAATTTTTATTTGCTTTTTGACTCAACATTATAATTTACTCCAAGAATATTCTTAAATTTTGACAGTCAATATTGTTAATATTGCACCAGTTTCCCGAAAAAATGTACAAGAAATGGTTGTTATCCATCTCCTGTTCTTTTTGTCATAATTATTATATTTGTATTTTGGACCGCTCATGAAGCTTTTTAATTTTTGTGTTGAATGTTTTCTTTGCTCAGCACCATAACAGACCACCACTAGCTTGGGAAGTTTAAATAATATAAATGTAGTTTTCCACACTTCTGGAGTCTGGAAGTCTGAGATCAGGGTCCAGCATGGTTAGGTTCTGGGATGGGCCTTCCTGACTCAGACAACCTCCATCTCCCTGCACCCTCGGGTAGCACAAGGAGGGGAAGCAAACATTCTGGCATCTTTTCGTATAGGATAAGGACAATAATATCATCACGACTGCCCCGTCCTCGTGACCTTATTATGTAAACCCAAGTACCCCTACAAGGTCCCATCTCCAGATATCACTGAATTGGGTGATAGGGCTTTAAAACATGAATTTGGGGATGTGACTTAATTAAGTCCATATAATCTATTATGATATTAAAGAAATTAAGATGAACAAAGCAAAATCCCTGTGTAATTGTCTTCTGTATTTACTCAGATAGTTTTGCATTTCTGTTGTTCTTAAACTTTCACGAGGACCATCATTTCCCTCTGGTATCATTAACCGCTAAAATGAAGTTTTCCTCTGCATTTCTTATACGGTGAGTCTGCTTGTGACAGATTTTCTTAGTTTTCTTACACCTTGAAAAGCAAAAGTCAGTGTCTGACTTGTAGGTGGGTTTTTTACCAGCTGAGCCACAAGGGAAGCCCGAGAACACTGGAGTGGGTAGCGCAGCCCTTCTGCAGCGGATCTTCCTGAGCCAGGAATGGAACTGGGATCTCCTGTATCGCAGGCAGATGGATTCTTTACCAACTGAGCTATCAGGGAAGCCGTTCTTAGATCTTAAAATATCTTTATTTTGCCTTTATTCCCAAAGATTATTTTTACTGTATATAGCATTCTTTATTTAACAGTACTTTTGTTTTTAATTTGACAACCTTAAAGATGTTATACTTTTACTTCTGGCCTCCCTTGTTTTCAATGATGAGGTAACCACAACAAACTGTGGCAAATTTTTGAAGAGATAGGAATATCAGACCACCTTACCCGTCTCCTGAGAAATCTGTATGCAGTTCAAGAAGCAACAGTTAGAACCAGACATGGAACAACAGACTGGTTCCAATTTGGGAAAGAAGTATGTAAAGTCTCTATATTATCACCCTGCTTATTTAACTTATATGCAGAGTACATCATGTGAAATGCCAGGCTGGATAAAGCCAAGCTGGCATCTAGTTAAAGCTATGGTTTTTCCTGGAGAAGGAAATGGCAACCTACTCCAGTATTCTTGCCTGGAGAACCCCATGGACGGAGGAGTCCACGGGGTTGCAGAGAGTAGGAGATGACCGAGCAACTTCACTTCCATACATTCATACTTTTCATGGTTTTTCCAGTACTCAGGTATGGATATGAGAGTTGGATTGTAAAGAAACCTGAGTGCTGAAGAATTGATGCTTTTGAACTGTGGTGTTGGAGAAGACTCTTGGGAGTCCCTTGGATAGCAAGGAGATCCAGCCAGTCCATTCTGAAGGAAATCAGTCCTGAATATTCATTGGAAGGACTGATGCTGAAGCTGAAACTCCAGTACTTTGGCCGCCTGATGCGAAGAGCTGACTTATGCTGGGAAAGACTGAAGGCAGGAGAAGAAGGGGCAGCAGAGGGTGAGAGGGTTGGACGGCATCACTGACTCAGGGACATTCTCTCTTCTAGAATGACATCTAGGATATCATACTACATTTGGTCACCATGTCTCCTTAGGCCCCTCTAGATGGTGAAAATTTCTCAGATTGGGTTTTGATGACCTGGGAAGCTTTGAGGGCTAACGGTCAGGTATTTTTAAGGCTGTTCCTCTACTGGTATATGTCTGATGCTCCTCTCCAGACTGGGGCTTTGTGTTTTGGAGAGATGAAAAGCCGTGGTCATCCCGTCAGATGAAGGGTACACAGCATCAGTGTGGCTTATCTCTGCTGATGTTGACCTGGATCACCTGGCTAAAGTGCTGTCCTCTGGTTTCTCCACTAGGAAGTTTCTCTTGTTCCCTCTTCCCACACTGTGCTCTTTGGAAGAAGTCACTATTTGAAGTGCTCATTTAAAGGATGGAGGGTTACAGTCCATCTCTTCGAGCAGATCTTTCCCTTTGCCGAGATGCTTTGAGTATGTTATGTGTCTCTGTGGTTCAGGAACCTGTCAGAGATGTGGGTAGACAGAGTTGGAGATTTCCTTTATGCTTCTTTTCCTTCTGGGATTTTTCCTGCTCTTCTCTTCTTAGAGGCAAGTTTCTCCAGGTTCAGGATTTTGCTTCTTTGCAGTGTACCTGCAACCATTCATGCCATCCAGATTGTACCTGGCTGTAAACTAAACTAAGAGCTGTGAGTGAGCTTGCCTGCCTTTGCTTCTCCTGACATGTGCTCTCTACCAGAGTCTCCCTTCTCTTCATGCTTCAGCCTTCAGGAAAGCACTTACAGTAGAGTTCAGTTCAGTCGTTTAGTCAGGTCCGACTCTTTGTGAACCTGTGGACTGCAGCACACCAGGCCTCCTGTCCATCATCAACTCCTGGATTTACTCAGGCTCATGTCTGTCATGTTGGTGTTGCCATCCAACCACCTCATCTTCTGTTTCTCCCTTCTCCCACCTTCAATCTTTCAGAATCAGGGTCTTTTTAAATGTCAGCTCTTTCCATCAGGTGGCAAAAGTATTGCAATTTCAGTTTCACTATCAGTCCTTCCAATGAATATTCAGGACTGATTTCCTTTATGATTGACTCGTTGGATCTCCTTGCAGTCCAAGGGACTTTCAAGAGTCTTCTCCAACACTACAATTCAAAAGCATCAATTCTTCAGCGCTCAGCTTTCTTTATAGTCCAATTCTCACATCCATACATGACCACTGGAAAAACCTTAGCTTTGACTAGATGGACCTTTGGTGGCAAAGTAATGTCTGTGCTTTTTAATATGCTGTCTAGGTTGATCATAACTTTTCTTCCAAGGAGCAAGCGTCTTTTAATTTCATGACTGCAGTCACCATCTGCAGTGATTTTGGAGCCCCAAAAGATAAAATCTCTCACTGTTTCCATTGTTTCCCCGTCTATTTGCCATGAAGTAATGGGACCAGATGCCATGATCTTAGTTTTCTAAATGTTTTAAGTTATATGATACAAATAATAGTCTTAAAATAGTAACAATGATCTGGATCCTGTAAGAATCCAATAAAAGTTTGTGTACATGAGTCACTTAACATTGAGCTGTGGTTCCAAAAATGCTATATACTTCTACAGATTTGTTTTTCACCATTATTCATTGGTTAGAGGAATAGATTACTGTAGACTAAATTATATTAGAAAAGAGTAGGACTCAGAACAGTGATGTTATTTGACTTTTATTTTTTAAAGGAAATTGTTGAAGTCAAAATCTATCCTCTGCAGCAAGCAGATAATTTTGCAATTGTCTCATCCTGGTGGTTAGTAAAATGGTTGTTTTCATGGTTCTGTTTCCTAGAATTTCTCTCTCACAAAGTCTTGCTCATTTCCCTAACGTGTAGCACTTTGAATGATGGGCTACAGAATAAGGGGGAAGGGGGAAGTAATCATGGCCCAAATAGGGGATTTCTGCCAGTTGAGTTGGATCCATGACTCAAGCCTGGATGGATTCCATCGTTAACCACGGTTCTCAGCTCTGCTTGCTGCAAGTTCAACATCACTGTTTAAGGCTTCATTCTCAGTGGAGGCCTGTGTTTACATTGTCAGTTGAAGTTAGGGCCTGAAGAGCCAGAGAGTATATTCACAGTTCATTCTTTTAGGGAAATTCGGTGCATCTATGCATGAGTCTTCCCTCAATACATTTTTTGTTGTTGTTCTTTGTATCTGTTGTATAGAAGGGGTGACTTTACTAAATGTTGCAGTTAGCTTTCTTCTAACATTTTCCTTTGAATTTAGAAATTACCTTTATGGTCAAATAGCAAGTGCTTCTTATCCCTTAATTGTTGATTTTGCATTTGTTGCTCTCCCCCCCCGCCCCCCACGTGGTCATCAGATTATAATAGTGGCTCTTTTTCAAAATAAGTTTTTACTTTTTTCTTAAAATACTAACAGTTTTCAAGTGCTGCTTAGACGTTCATCTCCTACTTACTTTAATCCTGCATTGTACATGTTCTTGTTGAATCATACTTCGTGTTTTTTCAATTTAAGAAAAAAAGTAATTAAAGTTCAAGTTTACAGCATGCAATAAAATACCCAATTTGGAAACTCATTCATCTAGGAAGTGTGTTAAATTTTTTCACTAGCAGAGTCCTATGAAAAATGCCTAATATGCTGCAATGTTTTTTAAAATGTTTTCAATTACGACAGCAAGAAATTAGGATTATAACAAATTTTATGTTAAGAATACTGAAGAAATACTATGTGATTTGTGGGAGGTTAATTTCACCTTTATGTAAGTATTTTGAGATTCTCATAGAAGTTGTTAAGTACATGTTCAGCAGAGTTTTGGGGAGCAAATTCTATTGCTTGAGGAACATAGGAATTGGTGCTAAGAATTAGATAACTCTATTGACTCACATCGGAGAAGGCAATGGCACCCCACTTCAGTACTCCTGGAAAATCCCGTGGATGGAGGAGCCTGGTAGGCTGCAGTCCATGGGGCCGCTAAGAGTCGGACACGACTGAGTGACTTCACTTTCACTTTTCACTTTCATACATTGGAGAAGGAAATGGCAGCCCACTTCAGTGTTCTTGCCTGGAGAATCCCCGGGACGGGGGGGCCTGGTGGGCTGCCGTTTATGGTGTCGCACAGAGTCGGACAACACGACTGAAGTGACTTGGCAGCAGCAGCAGCAGCATGGACTCACATTGTTCTGGGAAATATCTGATGTAGAAGGTTGTGAGAGAGTTGAATTTTAAAATAAGAAAATAAAGTAAAAGTCATGGTGAATGAAAATTTCCCATTTGAATACACTGAATTACCCAAGATTTATAAGACATGCAGCTTGAATAATGCAACCCTAGGCAGACACTCAGAAAAGAAGTGAGATCAAGCAGAACCCTAGCCACTCTGAAATCAGCAAGAAAGTATGTCCTGTGTTGTGAAGGAAACCATCAGGACTTAGTGGCAGACGCTTAGAGAAAAATAAAAAGTGCTATTAGATCAAGGGCCTTGCTGATTATTCCCAAATGGCCAAATATGAAAAGAATAGAAAAGCAACCACTGATTGAAGCTGTGGAGGTCATACCAAGAGTAATCTTCAAGACTTCAAGAGTGGGTTCATTAAAGAATGCAAAGGAAAGAAATGGAGAGTTAACAACAATAAGAAGTTCACAATAGATTTTTCTGGGCAGAGATGTTGGATAAGGAATGGAAGGGAATCCGAGGACAAGTTGTATCTGCTTGGGGCTGGTTGATACTAGAGTGATGTTTCTTAAAGGTAAAAAAGAAACTGCCTTACCAAGGGACATTCAGAGATATGTAGGGTTACCTTTGGTTGGCACAATTATTAGAGTATGCTCCTGGTATTCACTGGGCTGCAGCTGGAGGTAAACCTCCTATAGAGGCGATTAGGGCGTTCTTTTTTGAGAAGGAACTGTTGCCCAAAAAGTGTTGATCCCATTTATACGCTGATGGTAGTGGTGTGTCTTGAGCTGTGCTTTTCTTTAATTCTCTCGACAAATATTTTAGTTGACCAAATACCTGCTATGTACTTGATCAACCTTTCCATGATAGATTCATAGTCTATTTTTGACTTGTTGCTCAACAATATTCATTTATAAAGTACTGATATGATTTATCCAAGTTGAGTTTAAGCTCACAAACTTTAATCTTCTATTTATGAGGAAAACAAAAGGCTTTTAGATAGTAATGATTTTATTAGTGGTACAGAGTTATCTAGTATTTATTTTGCAGATTTGTTTTTCCCCTTTAGTTTTCTTTATAATTCTTTTCCGTAGGGTGGAATTCTCATGATTTGAACTTCTAGAGAAAATCAGCAACTTTAGATCTCCTTAAATATTTATTCCTTTTTTTAAATTATTATATTGGGGTATATCTGATTAACAATCTTGTAAGAGTTTCAGGTGAACAGTGAAGGGATTCAGCCATATATATACATACACCATTAATTTGTTTGCTTTTTTTGCACTTCATTTTCATTTGCTTTCTGTTCTTTTCCTAGGCTTTTTGTTTGTCTTTGTTTATATTGATATTGGCGTTTAAGGTTACAGAATTTCCACGGATTACTTCTTTCAATGAATTTTATTTATTTAACCCTTTTTAAAAAGGGCTTCTGTATGGTTTTTCAACTGCTCCTTCCCTATTTTTACTTCAAAAAAAAAAAAACAAAACACAAAAACATCAATTCCCACCAACAGAATATCAGGTTTGAAACTAGACCATAGCTTTTTTTCCTGGTCTCCGTGTCTCATCTGATGAATTGGTTGCCTTATGGTCTCTGATCTAAGGATACCAAGAATATCCTTCAAGGGCTTCCAATATATTTTTATTTGCCTCCTCTCACTTTCAACAGTGTCACATGGCAGCTACTTTAACATATATCAAAAGCACCTTTTCCTCTGTAACTTTTTTTATCAGTTTTCTTTATTTGAGACACTTTTGTCACAGTTGTTACCCTTTCTAAATATTTTCTTTGCTGGTAAAATATGTCAGGTTTTTGCACGTGTAGTGTCACCTGGCACTTACTCTCAGTTTGGTGTCTTTTTATCGCATTGTGTCTTATAACTATTGTTCATTGTTCTTTGCTCTTAGCACTTGACTGGGGCTTTTACATTTAATCTCATTCTCTACTGCTAACCTGTACAGAGGCCATGTGATGTATGGTGTAAGAACTTTTTGCTGTTGTGTTTTACACACACACACACACACACACATAGACATAAGGAAAGGGAATGTGGACTTTTCTTTTGAGAATAGTTCAGGCAGTGTGTTACAGTAGAAATGGAATAGGGTTCAGAGGTAGTTTGAACTGAATTTCAATTGTGATTTCATTACAAAGTAACTGATGTCCTCAGAAAAGTGATTACAGTTGTCAAGGCCTTCATTTTCTTTTCTATTAAATAAGGATAATAATAGTGACCTTACCAGATCATTCAGTTCAGTTCAGTCACTCAGTCGTGTCCGACTCTTTGCGACCCCATGAATCGCAGCGCGCCAGGCCTCCCTGTTCATCACCAACTCCCAAATGGCCTATATAAGGTACAGCTTCTACCACATAGTAATTACTTGACTATTGGTATTGTAAATATTATTTAATTATGATTATTATTCGGTGGGCCATCTCACATATTGAGAACTACTGAGTGCTAATGCTCCATTTAAAGAAAATATAGCAGAAAATTAACTGTAGTGCCTGGCCTTGAGGAGTTTATGATCTTTCATAGAAGGTAGGAACACATATACAAATATCCATTTTTTAAAAGTCATTGTGGGATTGTTGTAAACATTATAAATATTATTAATGTGTCATAGAACACCCTCTGTGCTTTATAAATATTTTGAAGATTAGGAAACTGAGAGTTAAAGAGTGAAGGTTAGTATGTTTACCCTAGTCCCCTAAACTGATAAGGGGCCTATTGGAATTGGCGACTAGCTCCTCTCGGTTTGGAGGATGTATTTATTTCCTGTGTTGTACTGCGTCCCTGAGAAATTGTGGCAAGCCTTATAAGATGTACATAGTAATAGCCCCTGAATCCTGAAGAGGTGTGCTCAGTCTTGACGCAGCTGACAGTGAGTGGCCTCTGGGAGGAGGGCACGTCTTAGATGGATCCTGGGGGTGGATGGGCTTTCAGCAGGTGGCGGTGAGGAAGGGAGTGTCATCGATCAAAGGTAAGAGGTAGGGGCAGGAGTTTTCTGTGGTCTGTATTTTGGGGGCACTTAGTTTAAAAGCTTTAAGCCTTTAAACTTTTTCAGGGCTGTGACATGGTAGCACTCTAGAATAAGGTTTACTTTGCAGAACAATGTAGAACATTCTGAAAGTGAAAGGAGTACATTAAGACTTCAGTTGCATTCCCCTGGTGGCTCAGTTGGTAAAGAATCTGCCTTCAATGTGGGTGACCCGGCTTAGATCTCTGGGCCAGAGGAGATTTCCCCTGGAGATGAAAATGGCAATCCACTCCAGTATTCGTGCCTGGAGAATTCCATGGGCAGAGGAGCCTGGTGGGTTGCTCGGGGACCTGCAGTCCACGGGGTGGCAAAGAGTTGGACACAACTGAGCGACGAACACACACACAGGCTTCAGCTGGGGGGCTGTTGCGAGAATCAAGACGTGATTTGATAAGCATTGTGACCGGAGGAATGCAACGGAAAGGACAGATGCAAGAGACTTGGAGGAGGCGGATGGCACTGGCAGCAGGAAGGCGTGGAGAGGCTGCAAGGCTCCGGCCTGGGTCTTGAGGAGGATAGTGGCTCCAACAGAAATGGCATCTTTCAAAAGAAGGGGCAGATACGCGTTTCCGTAAGACCCAGTGGAGCCTTCTGGCTGGGACCACCAGTGATGACTCGGGCTCTTAGACACAACCTAGCGCGTCTTCACTCTAGTTCAGAAAGTGGTTTGATTTCTTTCCACTGCTATACCGTGAGTGCTAACATGATGCCTTTGATTTTTTATTAAGGGGGATGCCGTAGAGGCAGTGTGAGTTTGTACAGGGTGTCAGAGCTGAATCTCCTGGATTAACTCTTGGGACTGTCACAGTTCCAATCAAGCAAGTGTTCTGCTTGAGTCCCCCCTGTTTCGCAGGACGGATGTCAAAGGGAGCATGCAATTTTGTTTGTGGGTCACTGCCTAATATATGAAAGGGAAATCCCATAGGATAACTCCATTTTTCTCCAAATGTTGCTCCATAGCCTTAAGCTTTATAAGTGAAAGAAAATGCACACTGCTTATCAAAGGGCAGGAGAGGGGCAAATCAATTCAGAAATGTTGCATTGCCATTCAGGATTGCCATTAAATGCAATTGCCATTTAAGGGTTTTGACTAAAGCTTCGTGTGTTTTGTTTTTTTTTTTGTCCAGTGTTTGTCAGGTTCAACTCTAACCACGGGTTTCCAGTGGAGGTCGATTCTGACACCAGCATCTTCCAGCTCAAGGAGGTGGTTGCTAAGCGACAGGGGGTTCCAGCTGACCAGTTGTGTGTGATTTTCGCAGGGAAGGAGCTTCGGAATGGCTTGACAGTGCAGGTGAGTCTCCCTGGGCGGAGGGTTCCTGGGCTGCGGCCAGCCCCATTGCTTATGCTGCTTGCGCCGCCAAGCTGACATTCATGCCTGAGATCTAATGGAATAAATAGTGCCTAGGGATTCCTTGAACTTTACTCCACACCGCTTCATTAATTCTGACCTTCTTAATTATGCATTAAAACAGCAAGCAGGTATGGATTGGAAGAACAACTGTGACTGGGAGAGAGAGAGGAGAGAGAGCACACAGACTGGGCTTAGTGAATAAATGTTTACTGACTAGAGGAGCAGCAAGGCACCGTTTCCGGGTCTGTTCAATTCCTACCGTACTTATTCCACTTGAATCTTAATGAAGGATTCACAGAAATTGTCCCAGGTCCGGCTGCTCAGTCACTGTACCGGGAGGGATCTGCAACCCAATTGTGACCCTTGGAGGATGGTCCCGGGTCTGCCGCCGCAGCCCAGGATGGGAGGAGGTTTGGGGGCTCGGGGCCTTGGGAGCAGACTCGCCAGCTCCCTGCCCACCAGCGCCCGAGGCGGCGGTGGAGGAAGACGCACGCACCGCGAACCTCCACCTGTGTGTTTAATTTCTCCAAGTTTCAGCAACATGTACCCCAGAATGGGCCGCTGAAATGTTGGGGAGGGTGCAGCCAGTGTTTTTCCCTCCTGTCCCTGACGCTTTCCGGCACGGCGGGGCTCCTCATAGCATCGCAGCGCGGTATCTTTTCATGGGGTGGGGGTGGGGCTGCATTCCCAGCAGGTATTTCCGCAGGGGAAGGGGTGAACTGGGCAGGCCACTGGGGAGCAGTGCCTTCCTCTGGGAGTGGAGACCGGTCTTGTGTTGGGGAAGCCAGCACACAGGCCTCCATACGGATTGAAGTCATTCTCTGAGAAAGTATGAAAACCGAGTTGTTTTTTGTGAACTGTTCAGGTGATCCTGAAGAACCCCAAACACATGCCCCGTGTCCCCCTCTTTTCACCAGCATGGATGAGTTGCATTTCTGCCTGCAGCTGTTTGGGGGCCTGCTGTTGGGAACAGCGGTGGTGGTGGGGTGCTGTGTCTCTGCCCAGCCCCTACTGTACTGACATCCTGTGGCTGTCTCTCTGTGGTGATGTCTACTGCTTTGCGAAGGCTCTCGGGTCTGGGTGTGAGAGAGCCGCTATGGAAATGTGCATTGCCCCCCCTTCTCCAGCACCTCTTCTCTGACAGCAGTCTGCTCGGCTCGTGCGCACAGGGTGCTGTGCTTTGCTTTTAGGCAATTTGTTTTTATAAGGGAAGCACCTGTGCTGAAAAGTGTTTTGGTGTGTTTTTTTTTTTTTTAATTTCAGTCAGCTAGAAAGCTTTTTTTTTTTACTGTATCTGCCAACCTCTAAAACCAAGAGTGTTCTCGTCATAAATTATTTTAAAACAGCTTCTTGAACCAAAATATTTTGTTATCCGAAGTTTTCAGGTTCTAAAGATTCTCACCTCTACCACTGGAGGTGATAGGTTATACCAATTACTATAGACAGCTGATTTCTGCAGATGGATAGATACAGATGTAGATGTCTGGATGGGTTCATTTAGATTCTTGATTTTCACAAACACTTCCAGTATTCTGGGCTTCTGAGAGGATCCCAAAGAAAGGCAGTACCCACTGCTATTTTCATGGAGACTGCTGTTTACTTAGGCCCTCTAAAATCAACAGTAATACTAGATTGAACTACATAGGTTAAAAATATCAGCAATTTCATGGGGCTCAAGCTAATAGGTATAACATAAGGGTGTCAAACACGATAACTGCCATATAAAAACTGAAATATAAGTATTATGAAATTTTAAAGGTGTAGGAGAAACAGCTGAGTGAAAGTCACCAATAAAGACTTCTGGGTGAGTTGAAACTCAAGCAGGATTCTGGAGATGAAGAATGAGCGTGAGAGGTGTGTGGGAGCAAGCAAAGGGTCCTATTCCTGTAGAACCTAGAGGAGGTGCTGAAGGTGGATGACAAGGGAATTGGGAGCTGTGTGTTAGAAAGCTTTGACCCACGTGACGTTGAGGTTTCATGCGAGCAGATGGAGAACAAAATAGGATGCCCTGGAGGGAAAAGCGAGTCTGGAGATCCCAGTTCATCACTGGCAGGACTTTCACAGATTGCAAGAGTTGATGCCAGGGGGAGATGCTGGCAGGCAGTCATACTGAGGTGTGGAGCTCAGGGCTTGCTTTGAGGACTCTCTGCATGGAGGTAAGTACTGCAGTAACTGGAACAGATTCAGTTGCCAAGGTGCAGAGCATACGGCACAAGGAGTTCCTCAGGTAACAGGAGAGGAGCCGGTATAGGAGGCATTGTCCATCCAACTGACATTTTCATAGATAATTTGGGGAAAAAAAATTACTAGTAAAGAATGTATGTGCTGTGAAAACATGGAAGACGAGGAAGAAAAGAGCCTTTGGACTTGGTGACAGTGGTGGTGACTTAGGGACCTTCGGGCCAGGACTGTAGCTGGAGAAAGGCAGCTACAGGGGTTCAGCGTGAATCGTGGGACTCTGTCACAGGCACAGCTCATCTGGTCACGGGGGGAAGGAGGGACAGGGAGTTCATGGCGGAGCAGCAGTTCCCGCACTGTGTTGTACCTTTCGCAGCCCTTGACTGTGCGCATGGCTGACTTTGATACAGTTGTAATCAGTGTGAAAATGCAATTTTAGGTAGTGAGTTTCTTTCCCTTAACATTACGTTGTAGGCTTTTTCCGTGATGTTGTGTATTCATTTCTAAGTGTCTAGATGATCCTCTGTAATGAGAGTGTTTATGTTATATATAGGGAGCATCTGGTTTTTAATATTACAAAGTAATTTTTAAAATGGTCTCTAATATACTTAGAGAATATGGCCTCTGTGTTTCAGTTTGCATGAAGTATTCTCTTGGTGAGTCCAGTTTTCTTGAAGAGATCTCTCGTCTTTCCCATTCTTTTGTTTTCCTCTATTTGTTTGCATTGATCACTGAGGAAGGCTTTTGTATCCCTCTTTGCTATTCTCTGGAACTCTGCATTCAGACAGGTATATCTTTCCTTTTCTCCTTTGCCTTTCGCTTCTCTTCTTTTCTCAGCTATTTGTAAGGCCTCCTGAACCTTTTTGTCTTCTTGTATGTCTGTTTCTTTGGGATGATTTTGGTCACCATCTCCCGTATGATGTTATGAACTTCCGTCCATAGTTCTGCAGGCACTCTGTCTATCAGATCCAATTCCTTGACTCTATTTCTCACTTCCACTGTATAATTGTAAGGGATTTGATTTAGGTCATACCTGAATGGCCTTGTGGTTTTCTCCACTTTCTTCAGTTGAAATATGAATTTTACAATAAGGAGCTGGTGATCTGAGCCAGTCATTTCCCGGTCTTGTTTTTGCTGACTGTATGGAGCTTCTCCATCTTTGGCTGCAAAGAATGTAATAAATCTGATTTTGGAATTGACAATCTGGTAATGTCCATGTGTAGAATCTTCTCTTGTGTTGTTGGAAGAGGGTGTTTGCTATGACCAGTGTGTTCTGTTGACAAAACTCTGTTAGCCTTTGTCCTACTTCAGTTTACTCATTTGTAAAACTGAATTAATAATAATACCTCTCTCATTGGGATTTTGTGAGTTCTAAGTTAATTTATTTAAAACTCTTAGAGCAGAGTTGACATATAGTAAACACTGTCTATATATTTGCATTTATTAGCATCATCACTATCATAGTTGTTATTATTGTTTTTATTATTATCAGGGTCTAAGTGATCACCTTAAATAACGTGACAACTCTCTATCATGAATTATGATGAGTATAGCTGCAATAATTTAAACAGTTAAGGCAATGATATCAGGATGTATATTTTATTGGGGCAGCAAAATGTGTGTGTGTGTGTAATATTTATACATTTTAACTGAAAAGAACTTTGTGGAGTTTATAAATAGATGTTTGACCTTCACATTTACAGGCTTTACTTAGAATAGAATTTGAATTCAGAAAATTTACAAAGACGACTATTCCTCAGATATTTACTAAGAATAGACACCTATGGCTGTGCTGTTCAGCAAAGATTCATCACGACATTATGGCTTTTAAAATGTATTTTTATAAAGAAGATATCTGCCACACACTGTATTTGTTACAAGTAAATTGGAAAGACCTATCCATTTTTCCTACTTCATAAACAATGTTTCTGTCCATGTTTTTATTATTTTCCTTATGATGACAAGTACGTAACATAAAATACTGGTATTTGACATTCACAGTGAACTGACATTTTTTTCTTTGTCGTTTCTTATAACAAAGTATTCAGGGACTATTCAAATATCACCCTTTTTCCTATCCTCCAGTTCTAACACGTTACGTACCAAGAATCCCTGAATCACCTTTACATAATCATCAATTTATTATTCAAAATTGTACACAGAAATTAAGGTTCTAATGTAGCTGTATATGCCAAAACGGATGAAATTTGCAATGAGACTAACGGGTAAAATTACAGGGACTTGAGAATTGAGATAAGATTTTTGTTTGAGCAGAATTCACTGTAATCACCTGAGCTATATTATTATTAATATTATTATATCAGTATAGGTTATTAGCCAAGTGTATTAGTTAGAGATTTCTAGAGAGACAAAATAGATAGGTAGATAGATAACAAAGAATTGGTTGCACAGTTTTGGAGGCTGACAAGTCACTAAATCGTTATCTGTGAGCAAACTTAGTTTCATTCTGAGTCTGAGGACCTGTAAACTGGAAGAGGTGATGGAGGTATTCCTGTGTAAAGGCTGGTAGGCCCGCGACTCAGGAAGAGCTAATGCTTCAGTTCAAGCCAAAGGCTGCCCACTCACCCCCACCCCCGCCAAAAAAAAACCCCCCACGCACAAAAACCATGTACTAGCTAGATGGCCAATGGGCATGAAGAATTTCCTCTTACTTGTGGGAGGGTCAGCTGTTTTCTTCAGACCTTAAATTGAGTGCATGGGGTCCATGTGCATTGAGGAGATACATCTGATTTCCTCAGTGTACTGATTCTAGTATTAATTTCATCTGAGCACAGCTAGACTGACATCTGACCAAATAGCTGGACAGTCCATGGCTCAGACAGACACACAAAATTAACCATCACAACCAGGATATGAGAAACTTCAGTGTACTAACTAGTGTTAGTGGAAACTTATTCTATTTGTAATAATCAATTAGATTTTCAAGGTAGAAAATAAAATATGACTTTATTTTACATAGAAATGTTTGCTTTATAAAAGGATTCATTCAGATGAATGGTCAAAAATTCCTTTCAATAACTATTCAATTTAATGATGTTTACAATGTATATACACATTTGGAGACCATCATTTCATGAAATAGATCATTTTTGCAAGAAGTATTAAAAAACCTCAGTTTATTACCACTATTAAACTTTGTAGTATGACAAGGTCTCATTTTGGAAGATCAGAAACATTAAGATTTTAATAGCTTGTAAATATTTTTTAAAAATAACCCTAAGAAGCCAAACTATTTAATTGGCTATGTTTTAGTGATACACAATACATATTTCAAAATTTGTGAGTAATGAAAAGTGACTTTCACTGACAGTAAACTGTGTCCATTTTTAAGAAAATTTACCTATTTTTAAAAACATTATGTATTGTTTTGGTCATATCTCTAATGAACCTGCTAAATTTTCAAACTTCAAAAACTTCACAAGAGCCTTGTGAATACCCTATGATTTTTTCGACTGCCTCTAACATAAGTAAATATTGTTTTAGCTAAAGTTTTGAAAGTTGATGTTTTCTTAATATTCTTCAGATTTTTTCCAATATTATCATTTCCCATTTCATATGCTTAGGTTGTATTTTTCTGATTATAGAATTAATATGTGCATTATAAAAATTCAAACGATAGGAA
>SJYQ01006969.1:205687-227709 GCA_006410935.1 Redunca redunca
TATATTTAATAATGATTTTTTTCTTTATTGACTAATAGGTATATTCACACATTTAATCTTATAATTTTTTTCCTTCATTTCTATCAAGTTTTATTATATTGGAATTATAAGCTCAAGGATACCTGTGGATTATTAAAAAGCAAACTTTTTATGTTTCTACAACTTTCATTATGTCACAGTTTAGTGACTTAGATGTTGAGAAGCTGGTAAATTGTTTCCATGTGTTTTACTGCAGACTAATGAGTTACACATCTAATTGCAAGTTTGATGGTCATGTATTATTAAGGTGTGCAATTAACCAAATATTAGTATTCCTTGATATTCTTATACAGTGTTAGAATACGTGTTTACATTCGGAGAAGGCGATGGCACCCCACTCCAGGACTCTTGCCTGGAAAATCCCATGGACGGAGGAGCCTGGTGGGCTGCCGTCCACGGGGTCACTGAGTCGGACACGACTGAGTGGCTTCACTTTGACCTTCACTTTCACGCATTGGAGAAGGAAATGGCACCCCACTCCAGCATTCTCGCCTGGAGAATCCCAGGGACGGCGGAGCCTGAGGGCTGCCTTCTATGGGGTCGCACAGAGTCGGACACGAGTGAAGCGACTTAGCGGCAGCGGCAGCAGCAGCAGCAGCGCTACTATTTACAGATGCTTTGTGCGTCAGTTGCTCCGTCGCTTCCGACTCTTTGCAACCCCGTAGACTGTAGCCCACCAGGCTCCTCTGTCCATGGAATTCTCCGGGTAAGAATACTGGAGTTCGTTGCCATTCTCTTCTCCAGGGGTTCTTCCTGACCCAAGGATCCAACCAGAGTCTCTTAGGTCTCCTGTGCTGGCAGGCAGATTCTTAATCGCTAGCGCCACCTGGGAAGCCCTAAAGATGCTATACTTTACACTGTAAGCACAAAATGTGTATTGACAAATTGCTGAGAAAAAGAATATGAACCAGCATATGAGCTGCTTAGTGTTTCCACAAAGAAAGGCTGAATAAAAGCCTGGGTGTACTGAAGAGAAGATGCAATGCCTGGGGGGACGCAAACCCTGGTTGGGATTCTCCCACCTGTTTCCACTTTCTGTATATTTTTTCATAATGATCATAGATAATGTGACCACCATGGCTTACTATACAAAATGGAGCACTTCGTATGTGAAGGAAGGCTCTATTAACGATTACTCCAGGAAAAAGAAAAAAGTGGATGCTGACAGTGCTCTGGGAAGACAGAGACAAATGGTCACCCCAGGAGTCGGGCAGTATTTCTCACATTTTAGAGTCTCAATTTCTTCTAGAAATAAATTGTTTTTTGGTGCCTTTTGCCAAGCACTTTGGGAATTTACAGCTTAAGATCATAATCTTATTATGAAAATATTTATATTTTTAAAAGTACTTTTATCTTTTAAGTGGTAAAAAATATTTTTTAATGTTATAATCCATCTGATATCACAACATTTTGATCAATTTCATAGAATCACCAGTTCCTGAAGGATATGTCCACCGGCCAGTTGGAGAAGCACCGTTTGAGTATAATTATTTTCTTTGTACACTAATATGTTCTATTTTGTTATCAATAGGATTTTAATAGCTTTAAGGGCTTCCCTTGTGGCTCAGCTGGTAAAAAATCCACCTGCAATGTGGGAGACATGGGTTCGATCCCGGGATTGGGAAGATCCTCTGGAGAAGGGAAAGGCTACTCACTCCAGTATTTTGGCCTGGAGAATCCCATGGACCTGATGGAGTCCATGGGGTTGCGAAGAGTTAGACATGACTGGGCGACTTTCACTTACTTACTTAAAGAAGTAAATAAAAATGGCAAAAATAGAGGCATCAGGAAATATGTCATCTGGCATAGATTTTTTTTCTGGGAAGATGGAATACACAGACTTTTACCTACTCCTCTTGGTAAAACTGTGGACATTACACATAAAACAAACATATGAAGATTCTGAAAGGAAGAAAAAGAAATGCAAACTAGTTCCAAACCTCAGGACCCAAGGAATAAAATGGGCTTGAATTTCTTCTACTTTTTAAAAAATCAAATATATTCAGTACTTGAGGGTGATGAAACTGGCACCTAGAAATGGCATCATGCACAGAGAAGAAAGAAAAAAAGAAGAAAAAGTCTTCCCTCAATCCAAGGGGCAGAGTTTACTGAAAACATAGAAACCTTTTAGACAACGGCTGTAGTGTACCAGATAAACACACAGTGAAATTGTGGCCCTTCGCTCACCCGCACCAGTAGTGAGGGATGCAAGTGCAGGGCCTGGCTTGCCCCCTTGTGAGACTGTTGTGATGCGCTTTAGGTAGCTGCTGTGGTCAGAGAAGACTGTTGGCAGGTGAGACTTCCACCTGCTCCTGCCAGCAGCAAGGTTTCCCTCCCATCACTTCTGAGGTGGTCACAGAATGGCCCTAGTGGAGGGTCAGGGCTTCGACCATTTTAAAGCAATAACAAGACTACTTCGAGCACTCGGACAGTGGAGACTGTGTGTGCGGCCGAAAATCCCCCCCTTCAGCAATAAGGAGGCGTCCTCACTTCACGGCATGTGTCAACAGATACCAAGCGGGGGACTTGGGCTTCTGTTTCCACTGGCAGTAGTAAGCGGAACCCTCCCTTTTGCAGCTGGAGCAACGTCATAGAAAACAGAAGGTTTAAATAAAAACCTCATTATGTAAGGACATTTAAAAAGATGCTTGCTTCTTAGAAGCAAAGCTATGACAAACCTAGACAGCATATTGAAAAGCAGAGACATTACAAAGAAGTCAATATATTTTTGCATGGAAAGATGCTAACAGAAATTGTCACCAGCAAAACTAACCCTGTAAGAATGAATCAAGGAAGGAAATTCTTTAATATGAAAGAAAATGATACAAGGAGGAACTTTGAAACATCAGGAAGGAAGGAAGGGAGGAAGAAAGAACACAGTAAGCAAAAATATTAAAAACAATTGACTTTCTTTCTCTTTAGTGTTCTAAATTATGTTTCAGGGTTGTAGAAAAATTTATAACAATGTCTTATGTAGTTCTAAATGAAGAAAAACTGTTCAAGACAAATATAAAAAGAGAGATAAAGGGACATAAAGGGAGTAAGATTTCTATACTTGAACCTATAAAACGTCAACCGCAGCACAATATGGCAAGTCATGAATGTAAAAGCCTGAAGCAACCACTAAGATAGGTGAAAGATTAAAATACAAAATAGTGACAATGCTGAATGCTGGTGAGGATGTGGAGAAACTGGGTCGTTGGTATAAAATAGTATAGCCACTCTGGTGGAGAGTATGATGGTTTCTTATAAAACTAAACTTGTATTTCCTATATGACACCAAAACCAGTGTGTGAAGATTTAGGAGCTTCATCCATATTAGCCCAAATCTGGAACCAATCCAGATGTGTCTCAGCAGGTGAAGTGATTGCAGACTGTGGTCCATCCATACCAGTGATAAAAAACACTAAAGCAGCTATTGAAATAGACAACATTTTGGATGAATTATGCTGAGTGAAAAAAAAAGCCAATGCCAAAAGGTCACATTCTAAACGATTCCATCAGTTTAGCATTTCTGACATGAGAAATCTGAAGAAATGGAGGAGAAATAAGTGGTTACTAAGGCTAAAGGGGGGTGTGGGAACAGGAGAGAGTGGTGTGTGGCAGCAACAGCGACAACTGCAGGGGCCCTCCTGGTGCCGAATGTCCTGTGTCTTGACTGTTGCCAGTAGTATCACTGTGATCATCCACTCTATTTTCTCAAGATGTTGTCATACGGGGAGCAGGGAAACGAGAACCAGGATATTTTTGTAATATTTCTGACAGTAACTTGTGAATCTACAATATCTCAACATAACGTTTAATTTTGGAAAAATCACAGAAAAATTTAATTTCTTCCCTCTTTTCCATAGAAGATAAACAGGCTTTTTATTTACATCTGTTTTAAAGGAACAGTATTTATTTATGTCAGATTTTTCAGCACAAGAAATTGGAAAANATTGGAAAATAATTTAATTGATTCTCAGAGACAATGATTAATTCACAATAAAAGTCAATAGGTCAATAAAACTTATAAAATTATTGAGGCATCTTTTTTGAATTATTAAAGAGACTCCTTAGCACCTTATAGGTCTAAATTGACATGATTAGTATTTCTTTTCAAAGGCTGTACCGATTATTTCAAATAAATGAAAATATACAGTTCTTGACGATTGGTGCTCTAGTTGTACATTTTCCAAATTGATTTGAGAGTGATACACTGTAGTCTTAGGCAATAAAAGAGCAGCTCATGTAACCATGGTGGATGTACTGGTTAGGGAAGACCATTCATGTGAATTTATATACTAGAAGGAATTTAGGGATGAAATGATTTCATTTATAAACTGAATTTATTTAACTTTTTTTTTTTACTTTTTCTTTTGATTATAAGACACACACACACAAAAAAAGGCTATATTAGAACCTACAGTGCAGTTCCACCATGATTTTTTTGTTTTTGTATAAAAGAAACATTCTGCACATTACAGTATAAATGGCCAATATGTTTTACTTAAAATTCCTTTTTTCTCTGACTATAAGACAAAAGGAAGCCAGGTTAGATACCATTATACCGAGAACAATCACTGTACGATTTCATTGTATTTAAGAGTACCTTCATGTAAATGAGATCCTCAGACACTTCAGGAAGAATACAAGAATTTTTCCAAAAGGGTTGATGTGCTACAGGAATTGACTGTTGGCGATGATCATGCAGGTAAAAATGTAGATATCCACTTGAGTTCCTCCAAACAACTGTTGTGTTATTGTGGCAGCTGATACCTACTGCAAAGTGTCAGGGTCTAGAATCAAAGGATAATAATCTGTACAAAGCGAGTGCTCATTTCAGAAAGACCTTTATTTTATCTGTTTGTGTCTGGTTATTTATGTGTCAGAAAGGATCTAAAAATTACTTATCCTCTTTGCATAATTCAGAACCCTCAGAAATGTTATTTTTCTGTTGAAAGGAAGTCTTGACATTGGTGTGCCGCTGCGGACTTATGAAACATCTTTGAGGATTGCCACGGATAAATACAGACTTGAAGGGGAAAAAAAGAGAGATTCTTTTAGATTGTAAGAGGCCAAGGATACACAGCCTGTGGATTTATTTAATGGGCTTATGTCTCACAGACGATCCCATTGCCCTTACTGTGTTCAGATTGCAAGGCAGAAAATCTGTGGGGGAGTGAAACTCCACAGCAACCCCATCCCCCTGATCTTAACCTAGGATCTATTTTATTAGCATAAGAAAGGCAAAGCCTGACTCATCAGAAACCTAAGAAAGAGGAGTGATTGCACACTGTGAAATTTGATTCTCTTCACTGAAGTCCTCATTTCAAATATTCTGTTTTGTTTTCTCTGTTATTGGATTAAATTCCATCATGCAATTGACCTGTTTGTTTATGATTTTACTTAATATAGTTATTATCCTTCTCTAGTGTGGGAGCATCCCCTGGAGAAGCGATTGGCTACCCATTCCAGTATTCTTGTGTTATGCCCAAGTCATGAAATCTCCCAGTAACCACCAGGGAGCCGATATCCGATGCAAAAGCAAGAGAGTTTTTATTACCAAGCTTGAGCTGGGGCTCCAACCGATACCGACGCAGCGGCATTAGGGAGGAGCCCCGAGCTCTGGGTTACATTGCTTATACAGGGTATTCTCGTGGAAAAAATTGAAAAATGGGAGTTTCCGGGTTGGGAGACGTCTAATTGGTTACCTTCTGTGGAAGGTTAGGTGTTGGGTTCTGATTGGTCCCCATTTCCCGGGCTGGCCAAGGGTTCTGATTGGTTCCCATTGTCTAGGTAGACCACAAGTTCCTGAGCCTCAAGTTAGGAGATTTTGGTCTGGGGTCCAGTTGGCTCGTCGGTGGTGGGGTGAAGTCAGGGGATTTTCAAAGGCTCTTGGATTTCCAAAAGCTCTTTTCCTGGAACCTTACAAAATGGAGTAGCTTCGATTCTTCACTTGCCTGGAGAATCCCTTAGACACAGGAGCCTGGTGGGCTACAGTCCATGGGGTTGCTAAGAACGGACAGGAATGAGCAAGTAACACTTTCACATCCTTTACAGAGTTATTTAAGACTCAGGAATTCGTCTATACCATTCACCCTAAAGCTTCTAGACCAGAGATTGATCAGCCACATTCTGCCTTTTCCTTCTTCTCTCTTACTAAGTAATTGTAATAAACCTGAGATTATTGTCATAGTACAATGAAACATTTGACATGAGAGCAATCTTTAAAGCTTGTATATCAAACTCACTTAGGAGTGATCGGTATGAGAAGATGTATTCTCCTTTGCTTTTGGTTTGTATAAGTGTGCTTGAGTCAAAGCTGAGTATAAGGAATAGATTAATGGTAAATATTCACACTGCTGCCTTTCATTTTCTAGATATGGAATAATGAGAGATAATGTCAAAAGTGTAAGAAAATTTATTTTAGTTCTAACTTCAGTGATGCTCATAGGATAGAGAAAGCAAAATTAAATAGGATAGAGAGAGCTTTATTATTTTTTTCTCCAACTGTTAGGTTGAATATTGATAAGAATACAATTTTCTGAAGGCATTTAGCAGCAGAAGTTAAATTACATTAACATTGGTTAAGTCAGGGTTGCCACACTAACGTTTCTAAGGCACTAAAGGATGTGGTATGAGAGTATCTTTTGGCCATATGTTAAAACAGAGGACATACTCAGACCCAGACTCAAACAGAGGACAGACTCAGTTAATGGAAGCAAAACCTCAAGTACTCCTGATCTGTGAGGCAAGCTCATGGCTTAAACAGTGTCAGTAGAGTGCTCTAGTCTTAATTACTTGCAGATTAAAAAAAATTGTTTCATCCTTTCCTGCAAATGTATCTTCACATAGACAAAAACACATTAATCCAGGCAATGCGATTCTTTGGAAACAAAGTTATATACTTTGTGAATTAATTTGTGTAAACAGTGTTTCATTGAAGGTTTTATTCTGTTATTGAATTTTGTCTTGCCATGATATATTTTCTCTTCTATAGCAGATCTTGATCTATTTGGTTCAGAGAGACCATTCCCATATGATTTAATAGGTAGACTAATTATGGCATAAAGGTCTGCTTTTTAAATTGATGGCAATATTCTGACATTAGAAGGAGAAGCGAGGAATGTGAGAACCCACTGATGTTTATGTTTTGGAGGACATCACAAACTTGGTTCCCAATGTGTGGGCTTTTGAAACTCAATACAGGTTTTGCCAAGGGTATTTTCTGTTCATTTTATATCCTTATGTATTTCAGAGTGAATTGAATCTGTGTTTGCATTCCACATATGCATAATTCATCAAACATTGCTCTGAAAAGAGAGAAAATAAAAATAAAAAGATTATCTAAGGTATTTCCAATGTTACTTAATACTTGGTCACTAAGAACTTTGGAACCTGTGAGAGTATTATCTCCCAGTCAGTTCTTTTCAATAAGATGCATGCTTCTATAGAAGGCTAAATGCCTTTTATATCTATTTTTAGTCCAGGGTGTTTTTTTTTATGATGTCATCTCCAACATACACCTCTGCCATATATAACAGAGGTGTTAAAACTTCAGGACTGTCATATACTAGGTAAAATCATTTAGTTAGAATTCTACTCGACTTTCTGATACATGTTAATATTGAAGTGGTATGAATCACTAAGTCTGACTTTCTAGGGTGGGCGAATCATTTACATTCTCAAGTCTTTTTGTTTCCCTCATCTATAAAATGGAGATAGAAATAGTGCTTGTATTTTTATAGGTTTTCTGTGTGTATTAAGTGAAATTATACCTACAAAGGACAGACATAAGTACATTTTAAACTATTATTAATTTACTGTAATGAATAATTCACAAAAAGAACAAATATTTGCTAATATGCAATAAGTTCATGTTGAAAATTATTTTGTTTTAAAACACTCCGAAAAGGAACACATTTGCCTCCTTCCAAATTCCTATCCTACACTCAGGCTAACCTCAGAATGGCATCATATGTATTGTTTTGGGAGCTCTTCTGGTTTAAGTCTTAATGATGAATTGTTATTTTAAGAAAAGAACCTTTTATGAAACGGTAATATAGTTTACCTTTTTCTTTAATGTGCTGGATATTTCTGAACTATTTTAGGAACAACTTTACAAGTAAACTTAGTGTTCAAAATCTGTTTAATGAGGGGCACCTAATAATTTGAGATTATTACTAAGAGTTTGTGAGTCACTCCAATGTAGAACAGAGGGCAAGAAGATTAGGAGGTTTTCTGAAGAGAGAAAAACATTATTATTCAACCTACTTAAATGACTCATTTATTGTCTTTGTAATGTATAAGCAGAATGGCAATACTAAATTTACATAACCTATCATTCTGTAGTCCATTTAAAGCAAGATTAAATTTGTATATTTTTTATCTGTTTTGAGTGCTTTAAAAGGAAAAGATTGATTTCTTATAGGTCAGTCTTCATAGTTTGCTTATACTGTGTATTCAGTTCAGTTCAGTTGCTCAGTTGTGTCCGACTCTTTGTGATAACATGAACCGCAGGATGCCAGGCCTCCCTGTCCATCAGCAACTCCCGGAGACTGATGGGAGAGAGCATCAGACCACATCTCTGAATGGATATTGTATCTATAAATGGTGTTTTTATTGAAACTAGAAAATAAAAACATAGAGGACAGACAGTTGTTGATATTCAACACGCTGGTCTCTCATTAAATTTATTTGTGCGTTCGTGATGTATATTCTGCTTACAAGTTCCGTCTCTCACCCTCCACGGCATTCTTAATCACCATGCATCCTCCACAAGGCAACCTTCTGGGTTCTCCCAGCAACTCTAATTGGGTTAAATACAGCAGTTTGCTGGCAAACTGTCTCTCCATAATAAAAAGGCCCAACTGTCACTTTGGAGGTTCAGTGGTATACATCTTCTCACTGTGATCCTTTTCTGAATGCAGAGGTGGAAAAAGATGCTCGTAGTCCCTTCTTATGAATAGGCGTGGGCTGGCTCAGCACAGCACCCAGATTCTTTACCCCCAGAGCTGTCTTGACTGTGCTGGAGCAAACACACACCCTTAGTATGATGTGCCTATTATTGTAGCCCAATATTTTATTCTAGGATTAGTGATTTGACTTATATAGTTGCATGGTCAGTTTAAACATTTAGCTCTTCTTTATAAGGTCTGCATTTTAGCCAGTTCTCAAATTCTGTATAAGTGATTTTTTTAAACATTCACTTAATATCATGTTATTGAGACACCATTAAGTCTCATGAGTACAATATAGATCCCTCTCCTAACAGCCTTACAGCCTGGCTGGATGAATATCATTTGCAACTTACAGAGACCGTCCAGCTGAGTTTGAAGGCAGGTTTTGCTCTTCATTAGTTTTGTGAACTTCACCACATTAGTTAAGCTGTCTATGTGTCCATTTCCTTCTCTTAAATGGGAAAAGTAGTATTCCTCCCTCACAGGATTGTTTTAAGAGTGTGAGATGTGTCATTATTAGTGAAGGGTGTGTAAGCGTCCCTGGTGCATTGCAAGCACTCCTTACAGTCAGTTGCTGAAATTGCAGTCACATCGCTGCCTTCCCCCTCCTCACCATCACCATCATTCAAGTGCTACCCAGGGGAGCAGGGAATGGTGTCTAAGGAGAAGCAGGAGCCGAGACTTCAGGAGATAATCGTGAAAAAGCGTGAAGACATTTTATGCAGAAATAATAAAATATGAAAACAATACTAAGATCTGAACAGTTTAGAAATTCAGTCTTTTTCTGTTACTGACCACAAGGAAAGGAGGTGGCAGGCAGTATGGTTAGGAGGGTGGACTGGACCAAATGCTGAGGAGCCTTGCAATCACTTTCAGGAATTTAGATGTGATTTTCGATTCTTTCATGAAATGTTTCCTGAGTGTCTACTCTATATACGTGGTCCAGGTTGATAATCTGGGAGAACAGTGGTAAACAGGACATACAAACTCTGCCCTGCTCGTAGGGAGCTTTCTATTTTGGCACAGACAACAGGAAGACCCATAAGTTTTAGGGAGTTACAAGATTGGCTTGTGTAGAGGGTGTGACAGAATGCAGGGAGAAGGAAGAAGCAGGTGGTCAGGCCACTTAGGAGGCCACCTTCTTCTTGCCTCTCCCTGCATTCTGTCACACCTTCTACACAAGCCGATCATGTAAGGCCCTAAAACTTTTGTCTGCACTGCAGTGTGAGCAGTGCTAAGCCCTGAACTCAGGCTGTGATAGGGAAGAAGGACATGGGGTCAGGGGGCCCAAGAGAACCTTGAAGTAGAGTCTACCAGATGAGGTACGTTGGAGGGCATGGCTGTTGTGCATGACAACTAGGATGAGGGAGTCATCCCTAAATGAAGGACATATGAATTCTTGCTTCGTGGGTTTGTAATAGCTGAACAAATATGGGTTGAGCTGTTATACAGTGGGACCTGTCATCTTCCAGGGGTGGGCGAGTCACCCCTGGAGCCTACATGCCATGAGCAATAAGGAGTAATTAAAGGTTTTTATCAGAATACCTGGAAGGTGAAAGGCACATGTTAAAAAGAACAGCATAGAAAGACGTAAGAGAGTCCAGTGTCTGATGGGTTGTGGAGCCACTGAACCTGCTCTGGACAGCTTTTGCTGGGTCTTCTTACATGTAGAAAACAAACCCCCCGTTTGGTTATGCTTCCGTAGCAATGTTTTGCTCCATGTACCCAAGCTCAATCATAACTGTTTAAAGTGTTAATAACAACAGTGGTAAATTTCATATAATGATAAATTCTTAGAATAAAAAAAAGGGAGGGGGAACAAAAGTAGAGATACAATCTCATAGTTATGGGAAATTTAGGAAACTTTTCTTGGATGGTGATATCTGAGATCTAAAGGAACCAGCCCTGGGAATATCTGGAGAAAAACATTCCAGGGAGAGGGAATGCAGAGGACCTGGAGTGGAAATTAGTTGGGCATATTTGAGGGCCATAAAGAAGGTCAGTGTGGCTGAACCTGGTGGATGTAAGGGGAGGCAGAGGGAGTTGTTTCGAGGAGAGATGATGGGAGCAGAGTGCTAGAACTGGATGGAAGGATACATCTGTGGTGTTTTAGAGATTGTTCAGTGGGGCTTACTGATGAGACATGAGAGAAAGTGAAGATGTACACACAGGGCTTTGCGATGACTTAGATGGATTGTGTGGGGGTTGGGGGGAGGTCAGAGGGAGATCCAGGTGGGAGATGATAGTCGCTCAGCCGTGTCGACGCTCTGTGGCCCTGTGGCCTGCGGCCCACCAGCTCCTCTGCCCGTGGGGTTCTGCGGGCAAGCGCTGGGCTGGGTTGCCATTCCTCCTCCTGGCGACCTTCTCGACCCAGGGACCAGTCTCAGTCCCCTGTGTTGCAGGCAGGCTTTTGTACACTTTGAGCCACCAGAGAAGCCCATGTACACTTATATTGATAGTTGATTCACTTTGTTGGATAGCAGAAACTAACGCAACATTGTAAAGCAGCTTGAAAGCGAAAAGTGAAAGTGAAAGCCACTCAGTCACGTCCGACTTCTTTGTGACCCCATGGACTACACAGTCCATGGAATTCTCCGGGCCAGAATACGGGAGTGGGTAGCCTTGTCCTTCTCCAGCGGATCTTCCCAACTGAGGGATCACACCCAGGTCTCCCATGTTGCAGGCGGATTCTTTACCAGCTGAGCCACAGCGGAAGCCTGAAAGCACGTATACCTGACTAAAAATAAAAATAATAAATAAATATGACCCACAGATACTTGACTGGAACTGTTAGTTGCTGATGTCACCAGGAAGAGGGAAGAGTAAATGAAACAGAGGGATGTTTCAGGTATAAGGGTTTCAAATAAATTTTGCTTAAAGGGTTTAAGGTTTCAAATAAATTTTAAGTGCAGGTATCTAGTAGGCATTTTGCTTATATGAGTCTGTCGTTGAAGGCAGAGAGTAGACCAGAAATATAAATGGAGGTCTCAGTGTTTGATAGTGCCAGCAAATAATATATAGTAAGACACATTCTTCAATTAAAGTTTATTTGAGAATGTGCACATATACTCCCAGTCAAGATGAGTTTTAGATGTAGAATCTAAACAGAGAACTGTAATAGAAATGCATGAAAATTGTATCAGTGGCTTCAAATTTGATTAGTATTCTTGTTCTTTTGCAATGCCTGACATTAGCAATCTTGATTTTCTGCACCAGTCAGATTTCCATTATAAGTCAAAGAAGAATAAATGGTTTGTGTATAAACAATTGTATGCAGTTTGGAGAGGATATACATTTGTAATTGTTATTGCTGGTACTTCAGGAGGGCTGCGGAGTATGGGGCTAATATATGCCAATATGTGCATCATTCAGCTTAAGAAAAAATACAACAAAATAATACAACTAAAATTAAAGTGGGCTTCCCTCATGACTCAGTGGTAAAGAATCTGCTTGCCAAGCGGGAGACATGGCTTGGATCCCTGAGTCAGGAAGATCCCCTGGAGGAGGAAATGGCAACCCACTTCAGTATTCTTGCCCCGGAAATTCCATGGACAGAAGAGCCCGGCAGGGGTTGCAAGAGTTGGACACAACTTAGCGACTAAACGGCAGCAACAACAAAATTGAAGCCCTGATGTACCTGTTTGTGATTCTGTTCCCTCCTTATTTCCCCACAGAGGTAACTATTATCCTCAATTTGAAATTAGTCAGTGTCATCTATGTTCTTAATACCCTTTTAATGTATGTATTACTGCATTCCGTATTACATAATGTGCATGCTTACAAGCTTTCAGTAAGTGACAATATTATGTCATACTTCTTTTCTGAAACTCAGCTTTCTAATTTAGCCATCTTTTGAAATTAGTCATGGTTGGTGTATGTAATAGGCGTTTCTTTTCTGTCAAAGTTTTAAACAGTCACCGGGAGGTATATAAGCAGATTCTCAGTGGACATCAGCTTAGGTTGTATGACACTGGTGCTGAGGCTCTTGTTTTCAAACATGTCCTTGCAGGCATGGGGTGAGAGGATTAGGACAAAATGATGCATTTGACCTCAGTTTTAAGGTGAGCTCGGTCGAATTGTTTGGCTTCAGTTTGCAGTTCTGTTTTTTTTTAACTTTAATAACAGGAAAGAAAAGTACATAGGTGAATCACCACCAGAATTTCAGCCATGGCTGACTTTTCTGGCACTACAGAAGTGCCAGATAGTTAAAACTTCATCATTAAAGTATTCTCATTTCCTCTGCTAGTCTCTTAGTGAAAGTCAAGTCGCTCAATCACGTCCCACTCTTAGCGACCCCATGGACTGTAGCCTACCAGGCTCCTCCGTCCATGGGATTTTCCAGGCAAGAGTACTGGAGTGGGCTGCCATTGCCTTCTTTTAGTGGGTCATAATTCTAGTTATACTTTTCGTGACTCAAAGTTGAGAGGTTAATTTCATTTTTCCTAAATTTTAATATAATATTTTTTGATGTTTCCTTTTACAAATAGAGATACCATATCATTTCCCAAAATATTTGCTGTAGTCTCCCTATACTAGAATTTCCTTGAATGAAGATGGGGAAGGTTGAGAGAAATGCAGTTTTTTGAGACCTATGGAGGATGTGAGGCCCTCCAAGGTCTACCTCAATCTCTGATCTCTGGTATTTACATGAAGGTGCTTGATTTAGTGATTTATTTATTTATTTTGGCTGCACCATGAAGCATGTGAAAGGTACCCCAATTGATTTTTTAATTTATTTTTAAATTGTAGAGACATTTGTTTACAGTGTTGTGTTGGTTTCTGCTGTACAGCAACATGAATCAGCCATAATTATATATATATGTGTATATATATAATATTATATGTGTTTATATATATGTGTGTATATATATGTGTGTGTGTGTGTGTGTGTGTATGTATGTGTGTATATACATATATATATGTATGTACCCTCCCTCTTACCAAAGTTTTAACAGGCTCTCCAGGTGACCCTCTGGATGACAAACACATACTCAATTAGGAACACGTAGATCTGGATTTTCCAACTTCCAGTTATTCTAAGGTGGCAGATTCTCAACACCAAAACTAATAAAAGATGAAGGATTCTATGTGGTTGAAAATACATGCCTAAAATTTTAATCTCACACTATGGTATTTTAACTGTGATTTTTTTTCTGAAGTGTTTTACTGTGATTTCCTAAAATTTTTCAAAATCAAGAAGATAATAAGCCATTATTTATTATTCCATTCTATTGTGCAAAATACTCCCTGGTCCAGTAACCGCGTTTAAAAATGATAATTTCTCCCTCTCTCCATCACCATCTCCCCCCTCCCTTTGTCTCTTTCTCTGTCTCTTTCTCTCTCCCTCATAGAGACCATAGTTGGAAGGAGTTTGAAAATACCAAGTAACATAAACATGAATGTTAACATCACCTGTCATTTTGCCTTCCAAATATGATCCATCACGTGTTTTGACCTTGTTGGGGATATCTTTGCAGTGTGGAGTCTAGAGTTAAGAGCTGGACTGTGGGCCCTCACTGTGAGGTCCAAATTCCTGATTCTGCCTTGTACAGGCTATGTAGCTGAGGGATTTGCTTAAAATTTCTATTCCTTGTTTTCCTTATCTGTAGAATGAGAATAATTAATGTGTATTTATTGTACATTTTTTATACAACCTCACTGTATTTTTGTAAATCCTGAAAAAAATTTTCTAAGTTCCTAATATAATTTAATCAATTTTAGCTATTATTTTCATTTGTCATTTCTCTTGACTATTGTGAACAATGGTGTTTTGAGTCTTTGTGTGCACGCATGCTAAGTGGCTTCAGTTGTGCCCAGCTCTTTGTGACCTTGCAGACTTGTAGCTTTATAGCCTGCTAGGCTCCTTTGCCCATGGGATACTCTGGGCCATTACGCTGGAGTGGGTTGTGATGCCCTTTTCCAGGGGATCTTCCTGACCCAGGGGTCTCCTGCATTGGCAGCCAGGTTCTTTACCACTAGCACGACCAGGGAAGAATATTTGTGGACCATCTTTATATGAATATCTGTTTTTCTCCCTCTTGGGAATATAAGAATTAGTGGGAGTAGAATTAGTGGGTCATACAGTAACATATGATGACATGTTTAGCTGTTTGAAGAATCGCCAGACTGTGCTTGTTGCTTTTTGCATTTATTTTCTTTCATATCAATAACAAAGAGTTCAGAGAGCTCTAAGAAGTCTACCGTCAACCTGATGATGTATAAAAATCTGATTGTCAGGTTCATACTTGGCTTTGGATCAACTGGTGTGTGAATCCTAACTCTTGGTTTCTAAATGGAAAATCTGTAAGCACTTTCATAACAGAGCTGGAAACCAAAAGCCATAAAAGTAAAGGGCATAATCTGGTGGAAATGCCGGTACCATCAGGGCACTGGGAGGCTCCTGGTGCATTCCGTTTGAGAGAGCTTTTATCCCAAAGGGCACCATCTGGCCCTGCGTCTTGTGCGACATGTGTCTTTAAGTGCAGGCTCCTGCTCATTAAAATGGCCCAAGCCGTCTTGAATTGTAAACAGGACATTTACGTCACTCCTTCTCTCCTGGACGGCTTATCTTCACCTTTTCGGCATTTTCCCACTCCTCCTCTGCACTTCCCCACTGCGTGTGGCAGGGTGACGGCTGTGATGGGTTTTGCACAGCATGCATCTGTCAGAGAGTGCGTGGCAGCTGACGGGGTAAAGGCACCCAACGCCAGCACCATGTCAGTACGTTATAGCAAAAGGTGTTTTTAAAATGGAAAGATACGTTTTGGCTTCACTTCAGAAGTTGGCATGTGTCCTTTTAGACTTTTCCCAAGAGAGACAAAGGGAAAAAGGGTCACTTCTTTATGCTACTGTAGGCAGTTTGTGTACATGGATGGCAACAGTTGCCATCATTATGAAAAAACAAATAAAAATTCCCTCAGAGTTTCAATAATAGTGTTTGCATCTATTACCCTGAGATGTTTGATTTTCTTCACAGCCTGCATCTGTTTAATTCCAATTACCCACATGTCTCTCTGGACTGTAATTTCTTCCAGCTGTTAAGAAAGTAGAGAGGAAGATCTGTATATTTAAAACCACTGTTTTAACTTGGAGGACTGTTCTGTGTTTAGCTGCTTAAACTGGACTGTATATTTTTGAATCAACTACCATCCCTTTAAATAATAATTTATTTCATTGATTATGAAGTTGATTCATTTAGTGTACTTTGAAGCTTTTTAATGTTCTGTGTACATAATTTTGGTACATCTTTCCTCAAGTTGCCATTTTGCAAATAGGAAATGGACTGGAGATGCTTTGCAGAAATATAAAATACACCTTCAACCTGGTCTGAGTAAGTTGGCAAATTGTTATGAACATACCAGAAGGAAAAAGTTAAGAACATCGAATATAGTAAGGAAATCTCTTACTTACTTAAAAAGTCTGGACACCAAAATTTTGGAAAAATGGAAAAAAAAAATTGATTGGTATCCTGCCCACAAACTACACACAGAAAATCTTACTGCCTGGCAGCAAGTTTAACTGAATTTATCAAAATGTTTCCAAAAAACTACACTTACTCTGCTACTTTTAAGGCATGAGAAAAAAAGAATGAAGCAAATAATGTAGGGATATTGCTTCCAGCTACAGCCAGAAACATAATTTTCCTCTTGGCACAGAAAGAGTAGACCTAATCAAGTAATGAGCCACCCTCACTGTCTCTCTGCAAAGGGCAGGCTTCTGCAGAGCTGGGGCTGTCCTGCTCAGATAATCTCGAATGTCTCTGGGTTGGGATGGGGGAGCAGCATGGGAACATCATATGGTGGAAAGAATGTATAGTGCTTAAATGGATGCTTTTGAAAAATGTAATTTAGGAAGATAGAATGGAATGTGCAAACAAATAGTAACCCTCAGCAATTTTGTTGTCATTCTTATAAGCACTATCCTAACACATCTTTGAAGTGGGATTACCCTTATGTTAAAATTTAAATATTTGTAGCCCTGCTTACCCAACAAAGCCTCCTCACTTGCCTGTTTTCTGCAGGCATATGCAATGGCAACCGCATTAAATCTATTCTTCTGCAGCATGGATGACAAAATCATGCTCACCTTGATTATTCAGCTGTGTCCTCAATTTCAGAAATTCTAAGAGAAGAAAGTAGAATGCTATTATTTTTACAGAGGTGTTATTGACCAGCATTTTTTCATCTCTCAGAAATAAGTGAATATTTTTAATTATTCCTTAGACTCAGACATCCTTTATCTTCTTGTATACAGTAATAGAAATATTGCCTAAGGCATAGATATGCATCAGTGATAATGTTTTAAGAATGCTCACTAGATACTCTTTATACTTTTCTATTCTGATTATTTCACTCTGTCTTACTCCATAAAATAGCATTATTATTATTATTATTTTAACTGTAAGGGTCACCAGGGACTCTAATCTTTATGACAGTCCTAATGCTTTTGTTCTAGTGGCAATCCAAGCCTTCTCTCCCTTACCTTTGTAGAAAGTTAGATTAATGAGAGACCAATAGCCGTGCTTTTAAGTTTACCTTGTGGAGCAACAGGCCCTGTCCATTTCCTGGAGCCGTCAGCTACCTGTGTCTGAAACCTCAGGTTCCATCGGTCCCCTAACGTGAGGGGCCAGCACAGAAGCCCTCGTGAGCGCCAGCCTCTTCCTCTCCTCAGCGTGAAGCTCTGTGTTCCAACTCTGGACTAAACAAGAGCTGATGTCTAAGATCTACTCTTTAGGCAAAAAAAAAAAAAAAAAAAAGGAAAGGTGGCTTGAATGGGAATATTAAAATTTGAACTTAAACCCAGGGGTAGAAAGCATTAACAGTGTAATGAGTCGGTCGGGTGGTGGTTTAGGCAGTAGTCTTTTGAATGAAACGGAAGAAACTGGATAGAAGTAAAAGCAAGTGAAAATGTGAAGTTTGTCGTCAGCCAGCTTCTGTTGCCTTTGTGGTTTTGTTCCATTGTGTCAGTGGCCCCGTGCCGTCTAATTAGTTACCATCTGAGACAGCTTATTAACTTTGGCCTGTTTTTTTCCTCCCTGTATTTCGCAGACCTTTCAAGGATCTCATTTGTCTCTTCCCCCCCCGAGCTAGATAGCTCAAATGTCTAGACTGTTCATAACTCATGCCAGTGGGTCCATAAATCATTTACTCTTGCAAGCTGTGTGTCGTGCTCTCTGAAGCCGATGGGGCTTCTTCACTTGTTCTGACTCCAGATATCAAGGAATAAAAAGAAATGACAGATAAACAAACGAAACAAATGTTTTTCATCCTTTTATAAGCCAATTTTATAGCAAAGAAATGTTGAAATGTTTATTTTGACATGAGCTAAAGACCAGCCCAACGTTTTTATTCTTTGCACAAGAATCCCCAGTTCTGCGTATTTAAGAAACTACTGCTTAAGAAATGAAACTTTCTACGTGTACTTTCTGTGTTATCATACAATCAGATTTAGCTGCATAAAAACTTTAAAAACACATTGCCCGCAATAAATATATTAAGACCTTTTAAGGAATACCAGTTGCTTATCACCTCAGGGATTTTTTTTTTTAATTGTTCTGGTCCAAAACAAGTTAACCCTTATTTCAGTTCCATAATGTCAGCAAGTCTGTGTATTCCATTTGTACAAATATAACTGGAAACTGGGTATCTCTATTTCCTGCCCGATGCATTAGTCAACTGTAAGGTTACTGTTTCCAAGTTTCTCCTTCTTAGGCAGGAGAAAAATGTAGGCCATAAAACTTAATTTGAAACTTAGCTTTGGAAAAGGGTTCTCTTTGAAGCATTAGTCTCTGGAAACCGCAGCTATACTTGATAATGTCATTGTGAGCATTTGTACTGGTGGGAAAGGCTCCCTTTTAATTTTCTTGATTTAAGACATCGAAGACCAAGAGGGTAAGTCCCCTGCTCATCAGTGGTGAGATCCTGTGGGTGACAGCAGGACAGTGAGTCAAGCGGTTTCAACCCCACTGTGTTCGTTTGATTCTTACTCACATGTAAACAGTCATCACGATAGTATGTGTGAGTGCTCAGTTGCTCGCTCAGTCATGTCCAGCTCTTTTCAAACCTGTGGACTGTGTTATGCCCAGAGTCCGAGTCCCCAAAACTGAGAGAATAAGACATCCACAGCAATGCAAAAGCATAAAGGGGTTTTATTGCTAGCCCGAGCTAGGACTCATGTCTCATCCAGCGCAGTGGAATCCGACAAGAGCCCGGAGCTCTGACTCACCACTGCTTATATACCAGCAGTCCCTCGGGTTAGTTGGCATTACATGATTGGTTAACTGGTGTGCGCGTGCACACGAATTTCGAATCTCGCGTCTCGTCTTGATTGGCTCAGGTCGGACACTGAGGGGGACCTCCCTGATTGGCTAGGACTATCTGAAGTCCCGGAAAGAGGAGGACCTCCATGATTGGTCGAGCTATCCTGAAGTCCCGGAAACATGACTCAGGTATTTTTGGCGTATTATCTCTTGCTGAGCCTGTCGCTGCTCCCGTGAGGCCCTAACAGACTGTAGCCTTGCAGGCTGCTCTGTCCATGGGATTTCCCAGGCAAGAATACTGGGGTGGATTGCCATTCCCTTTTTCAGGGGATCGTCCCGACCCAGCAATTGAACCCAACTCTCCTGCTTTACAGGCAGATTCTTTGCCATCTGAGCCACCAGAGAACCCGCTGGGAAGCACATGAAAAGTCTATTTATCTCGGTTTCACAGGGAGTTAGTGGTCTGCGGCCTCTCGGTGAGTGCCACAATCCCCACTTCCTGTTGTAATAATAATTTTCATTATTTCCAGAACCCTCAGCACGGGGTGTTCCACTCTGAACTGATTCCTGCCCAGACACATGCTCCTTGAACAGTAGGACACTGCTCTGGTCAGCTGTTTGCTTCAGGAGGTTCAGCTCCAGGAATTTACCTGGAGCCTCTTAGCACAGGATTCTTACACTGGAGTATTTCTGACATTGATTTTAAGAACTGTTAAACCCTTTGCAGTCACTTTTATGTGTCGTTGTTGGTAGATTCAGCTTACTATTCTGTTTTTAACAAAAGCAACTTCCTTTCTATGATCTTTCCCATCCAAATCAGAAAAAACGCATGCATCTCAGCTGTGGACAACAACAAAAATGACATGATTTTCTTCATAGGAAATTCTTTCTCAATAAACATTCAGTTTAACGTAAAGCAAAAGAAATTCCTTTGTCAAATGACTGTCAGTGTTAACAGATTCAAACTATCAATGTAGTAAAACAAATTTTGTGTTTTAAAAGTGATTTAAAGGACTTCCTCAGTGGCTCAGACAGTAAAGTGGCTTGCTTACAATGCAGGAGACCTGGGTTCAGTCCTTGGGTCGGGAAGATCCTCTGGAGAAGGAAATGGCAACCCACTCCAGTACTCTTGCCTGGAATGTGGTGGGATTAGCTGAGGGACTAGACCTGAAAAGGCTGGAGGAAGAAAGCCGATGGTCTTTGAAATTTGCATCATGGATTATATGTGGCCCCATTCTTCTAGCAATGATAGAAGGGGATTTTGTTTTAAATTTGAATTGTATTTAAAACTTAAAAAAAAATCTGAGTCTTGCTTGTGATTTTTTGTTTTGCTTTTCTTCATTGTGTATTTTTATTGCCAAATGTATGCCATTTTGTCTTGTAGGTGGTATTTAAATGACAGTGATATTTAAAATGGATTATTAAATAATAATGCTATGTTTAGCTTCTATAATTTATCACACACATGGCACCATTGACAACTGTCATCTGAAACCGTATCACAGTCCTCCTTGGGGTAGAGAAGAAAAACCTAACATCTGTTACATGATGTTAAGCTTAATTAAAAAATCCTAGTTTCTTATGCAGTTCTATATAAGCAATCTTTTGTGTAGAAAGTACCTTTGTTAGTGGTTAACTAATAGTCATTCTGGTATGAGTCACACACAGATCTCCAGATTTGCTCTTTGGTTCATATATTTTGTTTTCCTAATTAACACAATTGTGTCTTTTAATGTAAGATTCATATTTGTTTTGAAACGCATTTTAAAATATGTAACAGATTTTTTTAAACTGGCATTTAATGTTTACTTTGAAAAACACCCATGAAAATTGTGTTTTTAAAGACTAGTTTTACAATATTTCTCTTAGTATAGAAGATTGTAATTTTAAATACTTGGTTTCAGGTAGATCATTACAAGAAAGACCTCAGAGGGCTGTATAAATATGTTCATTTCTCTCCTTTCCATTTTTCTGTAACTTGATCTTTGTCCCCTTCCTCCCAGCCCCAGTTGAAGGAAATAGATCTGAATCACTGCTTTCAGCTTTGCTTGAGAGGGGGTATCAGTTCTTCTCTCATCCCCTCTTCTCTTCCCGGGTCCCTCCTCATGAGCCTTAACTTCTGCTGGTTTGAGCAGGGAGTGGGTTCCCTTGAATCTTTCCCCATCTCCCTTCTGTGGTGGAGGACAGCCAGGCTCCATGGTAGGGTGCAGATCACTAAGAGTAGGTCTCCTGGCATGGATTCTTCAAAGGCAGTGTTTGGGAGTGCCCTTCCCAGGTGGTGCTAGTGTTAAAGAACCTGCCTGCCAGTGCAGGACACATGAGTGTCTTGGGTTTGATCTCTGGGTCGGGAAGATCCCCTGGAGAGGGCATGGCCACTCACTCCAGGATTCTTGCCTGGAGAATCCCACGGACAGAGGAGCCTGGTGGGCTACAGTCCATAGGGTCGCAAAGAGTTGGACATGACTGAAGAGACTAGCACACGTGTGTTTGGGAGAGGAACCACAAAGGGAATGATTCACAGAGTGCCCTTAAAATTACAGGGGAAGAAATCTTCAGTTTCAATCACCTCTAGTTTTTTTCTTCGTTGATAGGCCTTGTGCACTCCTCTGGGGCCGGGTTGCTGACAGTGGAAAGGAAAACGAAAGGAGAGTTTTTGGCAAAGGGGACAGCAGCAGCCCTGATTTTCAATCATGAAACAAATTGGCAAGGGCATTCCTTTGCCCCTTCCAAAATGAGGGGCGGGGGAAATGCAGCCAGAACGAGGGAGTGGACGTTCCATCTGA
>SJYQ01006969.1:227947-281267 GCA_006410935.1 Redunca redunca
ATGGCCACTCACTCCAGGATTCTTGCCTGGAGAATCCCACGGACAGAGGAGCCTGGTGGGCTACAGTCCATAGGGTCGCAAAGAGTTGGACATGACTGAAGAGACTAGCACACGTGTGTTTGGGAGAGGAACCACAAAGGGAATGATTCACAGAGTGCCCTTAAAATTACAGGGGAAGAAATCTTCAGTTTCAATCACCTCTAGTTTTTTTCTTCGTTGATAGGCCTTGTGCACTCCTCTGGGGCCGGGTTGCTGACAGTGGAAAGGAAAACGAAAGGAGAGTTTTTGGCAAAGGGGACAGCAGCAGCCCTGATTTTCAATCATGAAACAAATTGGCAAGGGCATTCCTTTGCCCCTTCCAAAATGAGGGGCGGGGGAAATGCAGCCAGAACGAGGGAGTGGACGTTCCATCTGAACAGTGAGTGCAGTTCACTTGCACCTTTTACAGACACATTTTTTTTAGTCAGTTTCTGGATTCAGCTTTGAAAGCTGTCCAGCTGGGGCAGGGTGGCCAGGGCGTGGTACTGTGGACCACCTCCAGATGATGGACCACTTCCTGGCAGCCTGGGCCCAGTCATTCGCCACACCGTGGATCTCCATGTGAAAAGAAAGAAAGAAAGAGACTTTATTCTCAGCAATTTGTCTCGGTAGGAGCAGAAAGATCAGCAGGAAGGTTTTCTTTCACAAGCAGCATGCATTCAGGGTTCTCTAAAGAGAGAAGTGTTAGGGAAGTTCTTTCTGAAAACAAAATGCCTAGCTTGTACAGCTAATCTATTATTTTGTTTTCAATGGTAATGTTATTTTGTTAGCTGTGCTGAGTCGATGAAAGCTGCTCTATCGAAAACTTTTCCACCGGTGAAAATAAAATCAGCTTATCTTATTTCTTCCCCTTAAAGCAGCATGGTTGCACAGACCCTGTAAAAAGCAAATGTCACACTGTGTTTTTTTTGCTCCTGTGTGACTGAATACTTGGAGGGAAAGTTGATTTTACTTGCTATGGGATTGATTTTAACTTTTTCTTTGAATTGTCTCCTTTAAGAGCCGTTCCCAGGTACTATGCTGAGCATCCTTGTTTACCTGTTAAATTCATCCTATGTGTATAGTTTAAAGGAACCAAAGGTTTTCTTCTCCCACTTGAAAGACTTAAATATGTAACTTGTAATAAAACTTTAAATAACTTACTTGATAAAAGATTGTATTAAGTTAGTGATCTTAGAAGAGTAATATGGGTTGAGCCTCATGAATTTGCTGATTTTCCATGATATCTTGTTTGACTTACAAACTTGGCAGTTTCATTGTGTAACCATTGTTGATAGTCACACTAAGACAGAATGGGCTGGGTGTGGGAGTGTGCTGCTGAAGATAGAAGGGGCACTGGTTTCCAGAAAAAGGGAGGAAAGGCAGGCAGACCACAAATGTGATGTAGATTACCCTCATCAGTGCAAATTATTACCATTACCTGTGAAATAAATTTCAGGGAATCTATTTGGTGAGATAGAACAGAATCTCAGTAGGGGGTGGGGGGAAGAATGAGAATTTATTGCAATAATTTATCTGTGAAGTGAGGCTCAAGTAAAGTAAAAATGAGAGATGTACAAAGCAAGAACATAGGGTTGTCTACAAAGCAAAGATGATAAGTAAACTTCAAATGCTTCCAGACTGTTTAGATCGTGCTAAAACATAAATTGTAATCTACAGGTTCTTTATGAAAAAATGAGCTTTCCACTCTGAAGCATGTTTACCAGCCTGTCTAGGACTTCATAGTGTAACTCTTTAAGTATTCTTCTTTCTCCTTATCCCTTTATCCAGAACAGTACTGCAAATTATGGCTAGAATATCATTGTTTAAAGGCCAAGCATGACTTACTAATTTGAAAATTGCTTATCCCACTTTGAAAATGTAAGTTATATCTGGCTTTCACAAATACATGCCGCTATCAATAATTCATACTAGCACCATCTTGAGCTTATTTTGCAGATGCCTTTTTGAAATAATTCATATTTTTAAGGTGTTACCGGTATAACTTTTGAGAAACATTTTTTCAAAATTTCATTTTAAGCAAAGTGTTCAATTGAACTTTGTTTTCTCAATATAGATCCTTTCAGGGAGATTTGAATATTATTTTTTGCTGAAAACAGCTGCAACTTTTCTAATTTTTTCACATAATTCGACTAGTTTTAGATCACTTTCTAATGGAAAGCTGACTACATTTCCATAAAATCAATATGTAACTAATTAATGAGGGAGTCAGCAGGGCGACAAAAGTGTTCAAAACAGGATATGAAGAAAGAAATTTTATACCGTCCAAGATTAAAAAGGAACACTGAAGTAATGTCAGTAACTGGGATATTGTAATGGCTAACATCCCACAGAGTAATAAAGCTAAACTTGGGGTTAGCTTTTCAACCAGACAAAGATGTAAATTATTTATTTAAGAAAATAGGAACCCTAGTTTTAAGAAGTATAAAATGTCTGGGCCTGCTTCTAGTGAATAGAATACACAGTAACATTTTCTGTTACATAACCAAGTCACATTTTCCACGAGAGTCAGAGGGCATTTATCGGGGTTATGCCCTAGCATGACATTAGCAAATCGCTTGTCTCTTTTCCTTATTTACTGTTGCGAATATTTGTTTTTCTTACCAGTAATGTGATCTATTTTTGAAATCCAAATGATTCCCCCTAAAACAGGCACAAAACTGTCCAAGGGTTCTTTAGTATATTTTATACCCCTAACATTGTTACTAATTAGCTATTCATTCACATTCTATTAAGGATCATGACTAGCAGGTGATAATAATTGAAACTTAATTCTTTGTTACATAACAATCCTGTGATAATTACACAGCAGACAGTTCTGACTGACTCCCGTGGGCACTGAAGTTGACGCATTAAATCAAATGGTGAGTTCAGGGCATATTGGTTATTTGATTTTAATGGGTAGTGATTTTCAGTTGAAGCATCTGCTGTAATGGACTTGACATTTGCGATGATAACAGTATAAGTTTATCTAATGTACATTATTACATTTGCTTCCACAATGTGGAAGGCCAAGTTTGCCATTTTATGAATTGAAGCTTTTTGTACCACTTTATAAAAGACTTAAAATGACTAGGTATGTCTCAGGAGTAATAGAAAATCTACAGCTGGAAAATGTCCCTGAACAATGTTCCCATTTGGAGGTTAATTTGGGAGTTTTTGAAAGAGGTGTCAGAAGAATCTGTGCTTTGTCCCTTTTCTGAGTCATTTCTTAAAGCCTTCATAAGCTCCCAGCAAAGACATGGTGAGTGGGTGGTGGCTGACCTTTGTGCTTGGGCATGTTCAGGCATGTTTATTAATACATTATTCTTTCTTTATGACATGTTGGCTCATCCAGTCCTAAACAGATATCACTTCTTGAGTTATTAATGTAGGTACGGTCCCCAACTTTGTTTCTGTTTTATTTACATGAAGATTTATGAAGAGAAGCATGCACTGGAGTCTGCTTATGAAGACATTTTATTAGTTGTGTGTGTTGTGTTTTATTTTTATCCCCCCCCCCGCCCCAACTGACAAATGCAGCAGCAAATTACCAGAAACCTCTATCCATTTGGGTAGTGAAAGCTACTGAAATGAATGCTAAGGCAGAATCGTGGAGTGGACAGTTTTGCATGATACCATGAGAAAAAATAAAAAAAAACCTTGGCAACTGAGAATTCTTGGCTAGAGAAGGACAGCTAGAAGTAGCAGACTACACAGATTTTAAAAGATGGTGAATGAGGGACAAAGTGGGCTCCTGTCACCGAGGGGGCCAGCAGCCTTGCTCCTGGAGGGTCACTTCATGACCCCTTTCCTGTTCTTTCTGTGTCCTCCTAGCTCATGTCCCAGCTGTCAACTCTGTGCAGCCTTCATAAGCAACCTGAGCTCATCCCCTTAAATGTCCCAAAGGCCTCTCCCCATCTTCCAACAAACCCTGGTGGTTTCTCCAGCCTCATGTCACCATCTTGCCGTTTTCGATAATCGCAGCCCCCCTCCCATTCCCCTCCAAGCTTATGGTGCCTCGTGACTCAATCCACAGTGTATTCTTGGTGCCTGGTCCCTAAGTCTTTGTAACCCTGACTCTTTGCAACCCCATGAAGTGTGGCCCACCAGTCTCCTCTGCTCAGGGGATTTCTAGTAGGCTGCCATTTTCTTCTCTGAGGGGATCTTCCTGACCCAGGGATCGAACCTGCACCTCATATGTCTCCTGCCTTGGCAGGTGGTTCTTCACCACTGTTTTGACCTGGGAAGCCCTCAGTCTATTCTTGCCTCCCCCTGAGTCCCTCTCCCTAGCCATTATTGGATTCAGGCTTATGGGTAGGCAGTCAACTCTTGCTTCCCCATACGCTTGAATCCAGTCATGGTCAGTAACAACAGATAAAGACAGTGATTGACAGATACAGATAACAATTCCCTATTCATGCAATAGATGTTACTGAGCACCTGTATTGTGTCAGGCACTATTTTAGGCACTGAGCTATTTAGCTGTAATGCAGAAGGAAATGGCAACCCACTCCTGTAATCTTGCCTGGGAAATCCCACGGCCAGATGGGCCAGTGGGCTACAGTCCATGAGGTTACCAAGAATCGGACACAACTTATCGACTAACTAACCAAGAACAAGTTCAGCTATAAACCAATGGCAAGCTATTATCCTTGGTCCCTTGGAGCAAGCCTTTAAAGGAGGAAGGTTGAAAATAAACAAGGTCATTCTGTAAAATATAATCACTGTTTCAGATGGTAACACAGACTATAGATTTAAACATGCTGGGGGCCAGGAATGAGAGGGTTCAGTTGTAAATAAGGCATCTGAGTGGGCATCCGAGAGAGGTGAGGAGACGAGGCCCAGGACGGCAAGGGAGGACAGTGTCAGGTGAAAGGAACAGCGCAGCCAAGGGGGTCGTGCACCATGAGCAAGGAGAATGCAGAGGAGCTCTGGGAAAGGAGAGCGCAGGCTGCGTGGGGCCTGCTGAGGAGCTGACACGGTTTTACGTCTACCGACATGACCTCACTCAGTGTTGAACAGGAGAACTCCGACTGCTCCATGGAGAATAAAGGCGCACGGGGGAGAAACGATAGGCATCCGGGAGTTTCAGTGCAGGTGGCCTTTAATCCCTGGGACTGGACGAGGTCAGCACGGGCGTCTGAATTCAGAACACCCCGACTCCGGCCAAAATACTCCTTATCTAACACCTTGTGAGAGAAGTACACACACAACAGGGTAAGATGCTAAACTCTGCTCGGGATTTACCATGCTTTGATTCAAGGAAGCTGAGTAGATATCCCATTTTGTCTGTTTTTCTTCCTTTTTATTTTTCCTTTGGTCACCTTAGAGAGTCTTACACCCTGCGCAGCTGATCTATAGCAATGATTCTCAAAAGTGAGAGGTTTGCCTTTGTTTTACCAAGCGAGTGGAGGGCTGAGAGACAAGGGGAGGAGAATGAGTGGGCTTGTGTTCAGGTGGATCTGTCTTGCATTTTGTGTACCCACTGGAATATGTACTGTTTGAAATACTCTGTAATGATCTTTGAAAGTGAAAGTCGCTTAGTCATGTCGGATTCTTCATGACCCTATGGACTATACAGTTTCTGGAGTTCCCCAGGCCAGAATACTGGAGTGGGTAGCCTTTCCCTTCTCCAGGGGATCTTCCCAACCCAGGGGTTGAACCCAGGTCTTCTACATTGCAGGTGGATTCTTTACCAGCTGAGGCACTAGGGAAGCCTGCAATAATCTTTAAAGTTGTCTTAAAACTAGTTATAGAAATATTGAACCAAAAATGACTACTTGCTTCTGTGGAAGTTGGTCTATTTAGATTTTGTGTCTTGATTCAGTTTTGATGTATTTTATTTTCCAAAATAGATCATCCATGTGACTCAGAGTATTCATTTTACATGAAAAGAGTTGCATATAATAGTTGTTTGTTGCTTCCTGTCTTCTTTGTATCTATTGCTGGACCTTATTTCAATTTTAGATATTTGCATTTTCTTTCTTTTTCTTGATGATAGTAGACAAAAGTTTATTTAGGATAGATTATTCCCTGCTAGAGATCTTTTTAATTTAGTGCTGTTTCTGCTATTTTTATTCATTTCTAACTCAGTGAATTCTGATTCTCTTGTAGGATTCCTTTCTTCCACTTTCTTTTTTTTATAAAGTGTTGTATTGTTGCATATATTTAATCATAGTTCTGTGTTCTTTTAGAGCACCTTGGTATGAATACATGATTTTTATTTCTTATTTTTTATTAATAATTTTTTTTTGAAGCTTTGAGGCTTCCCTGGTGCTTCAGATGGTAAAGAATATGCCTGCAAAGCGGGAGACCCAGGTCCAATCCCTGGGTCAGGAAGATCCCCTGGAGAAGGGAATGGCAGCTCACTCCAGTGTTCTTGCCTGCAGTATCCCATGGCCCAAGGCTACAGTCTATGGGTTTGCAAAGAGTTGGAAACGACTGAACGGCTTTCAGTTTTCACTTTGAAGCCTTTTTTCCCCCCTGAGTATTGCTTTGCCTGCATATCATGAGTTGTGATATGTAGTGTTTCCTTATCAATACTTTAAGTATATTCTGTGATTTCACTCTGGATTTTCTACTAGATGCAAGATTAATAATTTAAAAGTAACAGCCTGTAGGTTATTTTTGCATGTTAATTTCTGGATGCATTGCATTGAGACCAGAGGATTTTGTAATAGTATTTCCATCTTTGAAGTTAGTTGACTTTTTAAAAAGTTATGACCTCATATGTGTTTTCTTTCATAAGAACTTGGGAAAGGAGGTTTTTCCTTTTTTTCGAAATGTGCTTCCTTTGCTGTCCACCTGCGTCTCCTGTTCCACCTCCTATTTTAAAGAAAGAATACCACTTTTGTTAAACTCTTCCTGTTTCTCTCATACCCATGATCATCTTACTATTAGTTCTGTCATTAAATAACCTTTATTTCTTACCTCTAATAACAATTGTCATTGTTTCTCCAATAATCTCTTAGGCAGAAGATTTTTCGCTACCATTTCTTCAGGGAAATTTCACAGGGTCCATATATAAAGCTATGACAAACCTAGACAGCATATGAAAAAGCAGAGACATTACTTTGCTGACAAAAGTCCGTTTAGTCCAAGGTATGATATTTCCGGGAGTCATGTACAGATGTGAGTGTTGGACCATAAAGAAGGCTGAGTACTGAATAATTAATACTTTTAAACTGTGGTGCTAGAAAAGACTCTTGAGAGTCACTTAGACAACAAGGAGATCAAAACAGTCAATCCTAGAGGAAATCACTCTGAATATTCACAGGTAGGATTGTTGCTGAAGCTGAAGATCCAGTACTTTGGCTATTTGATATGAAGAGCTGACTCATTGGGAAAGACCTTGATACTGGGAAAGACTGAGGGCAGGAAGAGAAGGGGGCGACAGAGAATGAGATAGTTGGATGGCATCACCGACTCAATGGACACGATTTTGAGCAAACTCTGGGAAATAGTGAAGGACTGGGAAGCCACTGGGTCGCAAAGAATCAGACATAATTTAGTGAGTAAAGAACAACAACAACAACAACATATATAACACAATGTGTTGCCCTTGTACTGAAGGCCAGTTCCGGTAAAAAGTTCTTGGATCGCCCTTTCCTCCAGGAGATTAACGATGCTCCATGTTGATGTGGAGAAGTGAGAGATCAGTCTGCCGTATTTCCTCCTATAAGTGACTCGGTCATTCTGCCCGCCTGCCAGAGAGATACGCCTTTGCTCTGAAACCAGTCAGTTCATTAGCACAGTATTTTTGTTGCGGAGTCTATGTCATTTTCCTCTGTTTGCAAGGTGTCTTTTCAACACACAGGTTGAAGTATTCTTTCATTTCTTTTCTTGCTAAAAAATGTAAACATGTTTTGCTACTTTCAATTATCACCTCTTTGTGTGTTTATTCATTTTTGCCTGTCTTCTCTGTTGTGCTTCCCTGGTGGCTCAGAAGATAAAGAATTCGCCTCCTATGTGGGAGATCTGGTCTTCTCTGTTTGTCCAAACCGAACCAGGTACAGGGAGGCCACCTTTGGTTTTAGCCTCATTCCTAGTTTTGACTCTAGTGTTTTCCTTCCTCCTGGGTTGTTTTAGAATGTTTGTTGGAGAGGAAAAATGCTGTTTTTATACCCTCTTCTCCACAGAAGTTCCTTTCGATAATTTTGACTGTCACGTTTTTCATGCTGCCTCCTGGTAATCATGTTTATATTGCCATGTGAAGAAATGTAGTTTGCCTAAACAGAAAATTATATTGTCTCTTTCATTTATTTTTAGTCTGTGCAATGAATTAGTTCCTTTTTTTTTTTTTTTTTAAAGATTGTCATGAGGAATATCCCAGCTAAACAGAACATCTGAAGAAAAAGTAAGGACCACTTGGAGCAGGCAGGAGAAAGGCATTTATCTCATTATTTAATATAGTCAGAGTCTAGGTTCATTTAATGAATGAAGAAAGCAGGTCTGAATATTGGTTTCTCTCAACACCAAGGGAAAAAAACATCTTCATGAAGTTAAAATATCTGTTTGATGCTCTTACTTTTAATAACAGAATATATATATAGGCATTCTTTTTGATTACTATAACTACTTACCATCTGATAATAAATTAGGAAAAAATGAAATCAATGTTATGAAGCTTTAGTCACATGAAAAAAAGCCTCTGTGAATCAGATGTTAGGAAACTGAGTGTGCTCAGCCATGTCTGACTCTATGACCCATGGCCTGTAGCCGACCTGGCTCCTCTGCCCATGGAATTTTCCAGGCAAGAATACAGGAGTATTTCCTTCTCTAGGGAATCTTCCAGACCCAGGGACTGAACCTGCATCTCTTGTGTCTGGAAACCATTTATATGCTTTTCACATTTTTATTACATAACATTCTGGAGTCTTGATTGTATTGATGTATTGATGCAGTTAAGCATCGAATATAACTTTTAAAATAATGTGATTCACACTGAATCACTTTCTGTTTTTTTTTCCTGAAATCTGAGAAAAATTTTACTTGTCAACTGCAGAGTTTATTCTTAGTCTTAATAAATGTGAAGGGGCAGAGTTCACCAGCATGGAGGGTCAGCGATAAGATCCACGTAGCAGCAGAAAGTCAGGAGCTCTTCCCGACCTCCTTAACAGCAATAGGAAGATACCATGGATTGAAAGCTTTCGATTTTTCACTGTGGGCTCGCTTGTCTCTTTAATCAAAAGTTAAATTCCCAGAAGCAAGGACCATGTATGTTTACTTGTATTTTGCTTATTCACTTTACCTCAGAATACGCAGTACAGCCGTATACACACAGACAGTGTATTAGTCTGAGCTCTTTAAATTGCAAGAAGTAGAAACCCAACTCAAATTGGCTTAGGCAAAAAGAGAATTTATTGGAACAAATGTTTTCGAATTACTGATGTTACCTTTGGCCTCAGACATGGTTTAGACCCTTGACCTGTCCTTTAATCTTTCAAGTTTGCTGCTTTTCCTTGACGTTTTGAACAGTTACTAAATGAAGATTAGTCCCTGAATTATTCAGTGACATCGAGGGCAAGAGGAGAACAGGGTGACAGAGGACGAGACGGTTGGGTGACACTGTCACCTCAATGGACATGAGTTTGAGCAAAGAAGAATAACGTCACAGAGATTACTTCTGGATGCTTCCTGGCAGGACAGTTACTACAGTGATGGAATTACACAGTGGGCTGAGAGAGAAAGTGAAAGTGTTAGTTGTTCTATTGTGTCCAGCTCTCTGCGACTCCATAGCCTGTAGCCCATCAGGTTCCTCTGTCCACGGAATTCTCCAGGCAAGAATCCTGGAGTGAGTTGCCATTTCCTTCTACAAGGAATCTTCGCAATCCAAGGCTCAAACCCAGGTCTCCTGCATTGCAGGAGGATTCTTTACCACCTGAGCCACCAGGGAAGCCCAGAGTGAGGAAACACATCAATTAAATGAAGGTTCAGCACTCAAATTCAGATACTTCTTTGTTATCTTTCCACTGCAAACAAACATTAGACCAAATAAATAGAGCAACCACTGACTTCTGTTCAAATGTCACAAAGCCATGTGTAATATAGGTTGTCCAATTAGTTACCCAGAAAAATGGAACGCAAATGTTTTCTTTTACACTTTAAACATGTAAATCATTTAAGTGTATTTATTATGACCATAGTAACATTATAACACTACTTTTGTGTTCCTCAAGTGATTGGCTTTATTTCTGGCATATATAATTTAAACTGAATTGGAGTGTTCTCAGTAAGTTAATTTTATGAAAGTGAAACGTATTTCTCTTGCAAAAGCAAAATGAATGTTTCACTGAGACTTCATGAGATAAGGTTTTGGGATATATCACAAATGCCATCATTTCCACTGAGAAGCCCTTTATCTACAATGGCACTATGATGACTTATTTTGAGTTTCCCAAATGATACTTCTGAAAAGAAAAAGTCAAACGCTATACACATTGCACTAGATAGGCTATCTTGGGCTAGTGACTAAACAAATTGTTAAAATTCCACTGAGTACACAGTTAACCTTAAAAATGTTTCAGCTGGTGGTTACTCCATGATAAGGATAATTTAGAGGGACACATATTTCTGTATCTAAGCTCATGTATTTATTTTTGCCCAGGACTTCTCTAAGGCGAAGAAAGTCTCTATCTTACTTTGAAGAAACAGAGAATAGTTTTGATTTCCACCTACTCATAAAACCACATAATGTTTTGTAGTTCTACAGTGAGAAACAAAAAAGATTCATGAGAAAACATATTCTCATCATTATCCTTCGAGGAATTATCCCACAAATGCTTAAGCAATTTTTAATAAAATGGAATAAAAGGACATTGACGCATCATTTCAAGTCACTACAATATATCCAGGGAAAGCTCTAAATCAAAAATAGACATGGACTACAGTGTTCAGAGCAACACTGTTTGCAATAGACAAGACATGAAGCAACCTAAATGTTCATCAACGAGCGTACACATGGCCGTAAAAAAGAATGGATTAATGCTATCTGTGGCAACGTGGATGCACACAGAGATTATGATACTAAGTGAAACTAGTCAGAGAGAGACAAACATAATATCACACATATGTGGAATATAAAAAAAAGTTACAAATGAACTTGTTAACAAACGAGACTCACAAACATAGAAAACAAATTTAGGGATATCAAGGGGAAAGATAGGGAGGGATGAATTTTGGATTAACATATACAGAATGCTGCTGCTGCTGCTGCTGCTGCTAAGTCACTTCAGTCATGTCCGACTCTGTGCGACCCCGTAGATGGCAGCCCACCAGGCTCCCCCGTCCCTGGGATTCTCCAGGCAAGAACACTGGAGTGGGTTGCCGTTTCCTTCTCCAATGCATGAAAGTGAAAAGTGAAAGTGAAGTTGCTCAGTTGTGTCCGACTCTTATCGACATCATGGACTGCAGCCCACCAGGCTCCTCAGTCCATGGGATTTTTCAGGCAAGAGTACTGGGGTGGGTTGCCATTGCCTTCTCTGATATACAGACTACTATACATAAAATAGATAAATAACAAGGACCTACTATAGAGCACAGAGAACTATATTCAATATCTTGTAATAATCTATAATGGAAAACGGAAATATATATATATTTATATAACTGAATCACTTTGCTGTACACCTCATGGTGGTGGTTCAGTCGCTAAGTCATGTCCAACTCTTGCGACCCCAAGCCTGCCAGGCTTCTTTGCCCATGGTATTTTCCAAGCAAGAATACTGAAGTGGGTTGCTATTTCCTTCTCCACATGAGTGACCTCAAATATTGTAAATTAACAACATTTCAATAAAATGATAAAACATTTTTAAAAGTTTCTTTGGATCATAGAAAAAGCAAGAGAGTTCCAGAAAACCCATCTGTTTCTGCTTTATTGATCACGCCAAAGCCTTTGACTGTGTAGATCACAACAAGCTGTGGAAAATTCTTCAAGAGATGGGAATACCAGACCACCTTGCCTGCCTCCTGAGAAATCTGTATGCAGGTCAAGAAGCAACAGTTAGAACCGGACATGGAACAACATACTGGTTCCAAACTAGGAAAGGAGTACATCAAGGCTGTATATTGTCATCCTCCATATTTAACTTATATGCAGAGTACATCATGCAGAATTCCAGGCTGAATGAAGCACAAGCTGGAACCAAGATTGCCAGGAGAAATATCAATAACCTCAGATATGCAAATGACACCACCCTTATGGCAGAAAGTGAAGAGGAACTAAAAAGCCTCTTGAAAGTGAAAGAGGGGAGTGAAAAAGCTAGCTTAAAACTCAACATTCAAAAAATGAAGATCATGGCATCCGGTCCAAACCCTTCATCACAAATAGATGGGGAAACAATGGAAACAATGAGGGACTTTATTTTCTTGGGCTCCAAAATCACTGCAGATGTTGACTGCAGCCCTGAGCAACTGAGCACACATACAAACATAAAAATACCTTTCAATATTATATTAATAAAGACAAAAAATTAAAAAATTCCAAGTAAACTTTGTTTTATATCTCTAGATATGTATTAGTATCAAAATTACTCTATACGCATATCTGAAAAATATATATGGTTTAGTAAGCAACTTATATTTTAAAATCTGAGGCACCAGTATATTAAACTTTTCTAATAGGATGCCTTTAAAAGTGTTTTTAAAGGATATTTTTCTAACTAGTGGTAAAGCTGATTATTAACTGTTCAGAAAAAAATGACTTTTATGCAGTTTCTGGTGTTACAAAACAATTTAAGTAGCAAGATGAATTTATTAGATAAAAGCTCTGTTCCTTATTTTTACCATAGTGTCATCTTGAATGCCTCTTGCTAGTCTTAGAATTACAGAAATGTTGTCTAGATTCTACATTATGACATTTCCAGTTTAGTGATATGGAAGTTGATAGTATCATGTACGAATAAAAAAAGAGTGTGCCTTAAAGTTCATCTTTATTGTCTTGTTGATGGATCCATATTTACAGACTCAATATAAACCCTGGAATACTTTTCTTCTAAGAATCTGCTGGCCCCACCAAACATCAGCAGGTTGTCCAGTTCACCTTAAGTAGTAGCAAACGGTCCTTCTAGAACAACCTCCTCGAGGCTGGAATCAACTTGAGTGGAAGAAGAATGATGTGAATGCACAATCCGAGCCTCAGTCGCCTCAGTGGAGCTTTCACTCTTCATGTGTTTAAGATTCTGGATCAAAAGCAGAGCCAGAGGCAGCTCAGCAGGAAGTCTGGGTCAGACAGGAGCCTGACCCTTGAAGCCCAGCGTCGTGTTGCTTTGTGTAACCCACTTTACTTCTTAAGTAAAAAGCATCTTTACCGGTAGTAGAACTACAGGGCAGGATTTCCGCAGAATTCTTCTGTTCCGTCAGTGAGGGACTGGTCTAAAATATATACTGAAGTATTGCCATGAGCTTAGAGTGTGACGTCAGTGTAGCATTACATGTTTGACTAAACTACAGACTTAAGGATAGTGACTGTATCTTCTCTGTCACATGACTGCAAATACCGTACTTGCTTAATTATGTGCTTTCCTGGCATCGACAGTTTGTGCAGGCCGCCTGTACAGGTGGCAGAGGTTATAGTGCAATGTGTGGCTATAACATGATCGTGCTCGAACACAAATATGTGGTAGAACTTATGGTGCAATGTGCTCTTGCTAGGACAGTAGCATGTCTCCACTAGACCGGACTTGGGAGAGAGATTAAGACGTGAAGTCAGCTATCAGTTCAGTTCAGTCGCTCAATTGTGTCCAACTCTTTGCGACCCCATGAATCGCAGCACGCCAGGCCTCCCTGTCCATCTCCATCTCCCGGAGTTCACTCAGACTCAGGTCCATCGAGTCAGTGATGCCATCCAGCCATCTCATCCTCTGTCATCCCCTTCTCCTCCTGCCCCCAATCCCTCCCAGCATCAGAGTCTTTTCCAATGAGTCAACTCTTTACATGAGGTGGCCAAAGTACTGGAGTTTCAGCTTCAGCATCATTCCTTCCAAAGAAATCTCAGGGCTGATCTCCTTCAGAATGGACTGGTTGGATCTCCTTGCAGTCCAAGGGACTCTCAAGAGTCTTTTCCAATACCACAGTTCAGAAGCATCAGTTCTTTGGCACTCAGCCTTCTTCACAGTCCAACTCTCACATCCATACATGACTACTGGAAAAACCATAGCCTTGACTAGACGGACTTTAGTCGGCAAAGTAAAGTCTCTGCTTTTGAATATGCTATCTAGGTTGATCATAACTTTTCTTCCAAGGAGTAAGCGTCTTTTAATTTCATGTCTGCAGTCACCATCTGCAGTGATTTTGGAGCCCCCCAAAATAAAGTCTGACACTGTTTCCACTGTCTCCCCATCTATTTCCCATGAAATGATGGGACCGGATGCCATGATCTTTCTTTTCTGAATGTTGAACTTTAAGCCAACTTTTTCACTCTCCTCTTTCACTTTCATCAAGAGGCTTTTTAGTTCCTCTTCACTTTCTGCCACAAGGGTGGTGTCACCTGCATATCTGAGGTGATTGATATTTCTCCCAGCAATCTTGATTCCAGCTTGTGTTTCTTCCAACCCAGCGTTTCTCACGATGTACTCTGCATATAAGTTAAAATAAGCAGGGTGACAATATGCAGCCTTGACGTACTCCTTTTCCTCTTTGGAACCAGGCTGTTGTTCCGTGTCCAGTTCTAACTGTTGCTTCCTGACCTGCATACAGATTTCTCAAGAGGCAGGTCAGGTGATCTGGTATTCCCATCTCTCTCAGAATTTTCCACAGTTTATGTGATCCACACAGTCAAAGGCTTTGGCATAGTCAATAAAGCAGAATAGATGTTTTTCTGGAACTCTCTTGCTTTTTCGATGATCCAGCAGATGTTGGCAATTTGATCTCTGGTTCCTCTGCCTTTTCTAAAACCAGCTTGAACATCAGGGAGTTCACGGTTCACGTATTGCTGAAGCCTGGCTTGGAGAATTTTGAGCATTACTTTACTAGCATGTGAGATGAGTGCAATTGTGCGGTAGTTTGAATAGTCTTTGGCATCGCCCTTCTTTGGGATTGGAATGAAAACTGACCTTTTCCAGTCCTGTGGCCACTGCTGAGTTTTCCAAATGTGCTGGCACACTGAGTGCAGCACTTTCACAGCATCATCTTTCAGGATTCGAAATAGCTCAACTGGAATGCCATCACTTCCACTAGCTTTGTTCACAGTGATGCTTTCTAAGGCCCACTTGACTTCACATTCCAGGATGTCTGGTTCTAGATGAGTGATCACATCATCATGATTATCTGGGTCGTGAAGATCTTTTTTGTACCGTTCTGTGTATTCTTTTATAGCAAAGTCATTAAAGGCAAGAAAGGTGGAGTAGAGGAATTGCTATGCCTGCTTGTGAAAGGTTATAGTTTTCAGAGATGGGATGGTTACCTGAGATGAACAAAAGTGGAAAGAACCCCAAACTGCTGAAATTAGAAGGACCTTCTTCGAGCTTCTGGAAAGGCTGTGTATTGTCTCACTGGACAGTGAGGCACGCTGGCCTGAGCTGATGTTGTTATCCGTGAAAGTCAGAAATAACTAGACAGAGAAGACCCCGAGGCTCCTGCAAGTACAAACAGCAAATGCAAGACACTCTTCGTGGTAACAGATGTTAGGCTAATACTATGTTTTTCCTACTGGTTCTGGAATGAAAAGAGATCATAGAATAAAAAAATATATATTTTATTAATCCATACCACCTGAAACAAAATATCATGAAATAGCACCCTTGGGAAAAGTGAGACATGTTAAAATGCATAGAACAATATCATAAAGACACACAGAATACCTAAAATCCATACTCCTCTCCTCTTTCAATTCTAGAATCATCATTCTATAATTGTCATTGACTGAATATCAATATTTATTCCCAGGGGAAAGATAACATGTTAGCTTTATAAAAGCAATGCCCTAATGTAGGTTAGCGTTAGCTGAAGGTTTTTCATGGGTATCTACAGAAGTCGAAACCTTGCTGTATGAAATATTCCCCAGTAGGATGCCGGGAGGGCTATGTGAAGAGAGCCTGATGTTGGTACTGTGCTCGAGCCTGGCTGTCATATTTACATAGTAAGAAAATTATCTTCCTGTATGAACTTAGGTTACAGATTAAATCTACTTGATATAGCTATTTAAAGTCTTTTAGTTCCACATTTATAAAGCAGTTTTTATACATGAGTTAGCAGTGAGATTTTACCAAAACATCCTTGGAATTCTAACATTTTTTTATAAAGGGAATGAATAAATCCCAAATTTAGAATTAAGAGCATATACTCATAGTGTTACCAAATATTTAAATAATGTATGCTGTCTTATTCCTCAGAAGTTTCTTGTTTAACTTCTATATTTTATAGAATTTTATACATCGTACTGTACTCTTACACATCTTTGTCATAAAAACAGCATTAAAGTTTCACTTGCAAGAATTTTTTTCATACATATTAGGATAATGGTTAAGCTGATAGTTAATATACCCTAGCAGGGTAATTATGCATTTGACATAAAGGTCAGAACATTTAGAAGGACAAACATGAGATTTCTGAAATTTAGGTACAGGTAGATTTTTGCCATTTTTTACTCTTTGAAGTGACAGATTTCATTTTTAAAAAAGCAAATATGAAAGCAAAGAGAGTAATTAATAAGATTTCTACAGGTTTTATAGACGCTCATGAAATTAAAGAAGTCTCTAGGATGTATGGGAAACACACATTTTGTGGTTAGGTGTGCTTCCTATTTTCCAGCTTTTGAATTAACCCAACATTGTTTGGTTACAATGATAGGATTGCTTTTGATGCAAAGCATTAATAATCACAAAGCTAAGAAAAATATATAAGAACTGTCACACCTTGGCCCTTTGTTGTATTAGAATGCCATACAGCTAAGTTATCCTTCAAAAACAAGAGAGAGGGGGAAAGAAAATAAAAATCCTTGGACCCACCCCTTGATTACATAAAACTGCCAGTATATTTTTGGAGTGAAGGAGCTGGCACAATCAATATTTCCTTGGAGCACTGGTATTTCTTTCCAGTAGAGGCTCAGCCATGTAGATTCCCGGCTTGTGTGTAAAGCTGCTAACTCAGGCAGTGTCCTGCACAAATCTCCATCTAACACCCAAATGCTGACTGCACGTCACTCCTGAAACTGGCTCAGAGCGGGACCCGTAGGGGGAACCCCCTGTGGAAAAGCATCATCAGATCCAGATCCTGGGTCCCCAGCATGCCATCTCACTTGATTGTTTCACCAGAACTTTGTCAACAAAAGTCAGCACAAGAAATGACGGTAATTCTCTCCTTGTCATTATCCCGGGTCATGCTATGCCCCTGTAACTTGTTATATGCAAACTTTGGCAGGGATGCGGCTTTTGTGGTAAATGAGAGGCGCTCATGAGACGGGAGAAATGTAAGACAAAAGCAGGCCGAATTTCAGTGCAGAGAAACGCTGTTACTACATCCGCCATGGGCTGCTATCCTTGCACAGAGAACTGTGCAGGAGATACATAAAGTTAAGTTATTAAGTTTTGCATTGGGCTTCCCTGATCGCTCAATCAGAAAAGAACCTGCCTGGAATACAGGAGACACAGGTTCAATCCCTGGGCTGGATTGAAGATCCCCGGAGCGAGAAATGGCAACACCTTCTAGTATTCTTGTGTGGGAAATCCCATAGGCAGAGGAGGCTAGTGGTTTACAGTCCATAATGGGGCAAAGCGTTGGACATGGATTAATGACTAAACCGCTACCCAGGTTTTGTGTTGAGGAGTGAGAAAAGCTTTGGAATTAGAAGGCCTGTATGTGGCTTTCCAGGTAGCATTATTGTTAAAGAACCCTCCTGCCAATGCAAGAGACACGAAAGAGACTTGCATTCGATCCCCGGGTTGGGAAGATCCCCTGGAGGAGGGCGTGGCAACTCACTCCAGGATTCTTGCCTGGAATCCCGTGGGCAGACTTTACAGTCCATAGTGTCACACAGAGTCAGACGTGACTGAAGTGACTTATCACTCACACACACACGCAGGCTCATGTGTGAATTCCTGCCTTACCACTACTTAGCAGTATAACATCTGATGTCGTTTATCTTCTCTGAAGTTCTGTCTCCTAATATGGAATGTTGCATATTCATATTTAGCTTATGCATTGTATGGGAACCTTTTGCTCAGAAATTACCTTTGGCCTGAGAGTCAAAGTTTCTAGTCACAAGCTCAGAGCAGTTACTTGTCCTCCACCTTGGTGTGTGGGAAGAGAAGTCCGGGATTCACATTTCATTCTTTAACTGGGACCTCCAGCACTTTCCATCCTCATAGAGCCATTATTGGGGATTCATAGTTGTCACTTGTGATAGAAATTAAAAATGACATCTCACCTTGTACTGGGGTCTTGATAAGCTGAACAGCTGGAGATGGAGAGTTAGGGTACCTGTCATCTAGAGGTGCCTCAGCTGCCTGAACCCCTGGAAGTTGCTGCCTGCACTCCTCTGCTACACTCCTACCATACCAAAACCTGGCTTTATCCCGGCTGCATTTCCCTGGGCCAGCTCAAAGAACATCTTTCTTGTAGAATTAAGCACCCTGGGCACAGTTGATCACACAGATCTACGTGAATTATCTGCTACAGAGAGAATAAGATATAAAATAGTATTCTTGTGCCGTCGACTCTGTCTCCTCCACTCTGGACTGAACGTTTTACAGGGGCTTGTCTGTCACATTCACTGCTGTGTGCTCGCCACCGAAAGGAAGTTTGGAGTGGAATGACCCAGACTCAGTCCTTGTTGGAGGACAGAACGAATGCAGCTCCTAAGTCTTCAATAATCACTTTTCCTCCCGTGCACATTTACACCTGACTCGTTATTCTATGCTCTTCCTGGCAATCCTGGCACAGCAACCCACTCCAATATTGCCTGGCAAATCCCATGGACAGAGGGGCGTAGTGGGCTGCAGTCCATATTGTAACAAAGAGTTGGACACAACTGAAGCGACTTAGCATGCACACACGACTTCTGCTTGGGGGGAAATAATTAAATATAATAGTACTGTAGTTACATATTCTGTGTTTATCTGAGGACAGTTTCACCTAGTGGGCTTCCCTGGGGTCTCAGTGGTAAAGAATCCACCAGCCGGTGCTGGAGATGTGGGTCTTATCCCTGGGTTGGCAAGACCCCCTGGAGAAGGAAATGGTAAGCCACTCCAGTATTCTTGCATGGAGAATCCCATTGACAGAGGACCCTGGCGGGCTACAGTCCGTGGTGTCCCAGAAGGGTCAGAAACCACTTAGTGACTAAACAGCAAATTTCATCTAATATGTGTCTGCTAAATAGCAAAGTTATCCCATTAAAATCATTTAGCTTCAGTTGAAAACTATAAAATTATTCTGTAGAATTTTACTGGAATCTGAATACAGCTTACCAAATTTCTTTCTCTCTCTCTCTTCCACACACACATATACATGCACACACTTATGGTCACACAGACAGACTGGAGAGGAGCATAGGCCAGGCTCAAAAGGGTTAGAATAATCTCATGGTTGCCTCAATAGCAATAGATAAGGAACGTTCCAGAGGCACAGAGGACACCTAGTGCAGTCTTTAAAGGTGAAAGAGACTCACCAGAGGACTTAACAGAGTAAGGCAACCCCCTTCTCAAAACACTAGTGAAGTTTCTAATGTTTGCACGTTGTGGCAGGAGCAGAGACTATGTAACATTAGGTGAAAATATTCATTTAATGTGACATTTGCAGATTAAGAAACAAGCCTGTAGAGTTTAAAAAACAAGACAAAACTAATGTTTCATTTATGTAATTCAGGCAAATATTTAATGCTTGGCAGTCAGTGGGAAATACTTACCTAGTATTTGTATGTATTCTGCATCCTTGCAGGCACATTTTAAAAATCGAAATGTGACTGATGGATCAAAGCAGTAATTTATAGAAATTGCTTTCCCCCCATATTTCTATGGAACCTATCATCCCTACTAGGACACAGGGAACTATTTCTTTTTTACTTATTTTTATCTATATCAAATTTTAAGATAAACTTTTGAGAAACTTTTGAAGCTTATTTTTTAGTGAGAGAAAATTTAGACAAATTCATATTTATTTTTAAAAGATTAAAAATAATGGCTTCCGTTCTAAAAAATGATACATTTTCACAAAGAAATCTACAGAAGAAAGCGTTTAATAAGCTTTCCTCCCTCCTCACCAGGTCTGTGTGAAGCTCAGTAATGAGCAGAGAAGGCTGTTGCCTGGACTTAGTTTTGTTAAGATGAGAAAGTGAGGCGAGAACCTCCTGAAAAAGTGCAGAGTAGAGTCATTTAAACACTGTGTGTGTCACATTTGATGTTTGGGATAAGTTACATTGGACAGCTGTTCTCCCTGGGATAAAGAGCTCATCAAAGGGAGCTGTGAAAGGTTTTTACAATTAACTCTATAAGCCATTAATGATATTATCAGTTTGATGATTGCTAACAAGCAGCAGAAATTTTTTGTGGACTTCTGTTTATGCCTACCTTTTTATTACTGGAATTACTGGCTAATATAAAAGTAGTTAAATGGTTTTCATTTTGCCTTAATAAAATACAGGACATAGATGAGATGCAGATAACAGATGTCTTTCTATAACCTCAGAGAAGTGGTATGAAAATGTTTTGTCACTGGAAGGTTAAAACATATATTGCATTGAGGGTTAAAAAATCAGTTTATTACTCATCCCAGAAGGGGATGTGTAGGTCACGCATGCTTTGCCTGCATGTGAATCCAAAAGCGTCTCTGTGACATTTTCAGTCATTTCTCAGACCATTAGTATGGGGCTGGCTGTGCGTTCTCATTACAGAAACAGGATAGGCTGAGAGAACTAGATCCCATCACAGAGGGGAAGAATACCATATCTGGAAATATTTATAGCCAACTATGATATATGCCTGGGTTCCTTGATAATGGTGCTGGAGATAGGGCAGTGGTAAGGAAGGGAGGTGAAGGATGTTTTATTGGAAATAAAGACCCCTCAGCTATTCACTGTTGCAATCCTGCTTCTATTTCCTACTCTACTTTCCTAACCGGGTCCTTTGTCCTCTCTGAACCCCATTGTCCTCATCTTTAAAATGAAGGAAAGTCATAATTACCATGCAGCATGTAACAGATATATTCTGGCCTCATGACCTTTCCCCAGATTCTCATTAATAATTATTTCTGTATGTATCTGGGTTTATTTTTCAGATTGTTCACTATCCTTTTATGGGACTGATATCAGTGTACCTGACTTTAAGGCTTTGTTAGTCTTGGCTGGCATTGATAGTCAGTCCTTAGCATCTGTGGGTGTGTGTTTATCATTTAACCAGAAAACACTGCTAATTATGGGGTAAGTGAAAACTCAGTTTGATTCTAAAAATTAAAATCAGTAAAAGTCTTCAAAATATTGCTGCTTTTTCAGAAAACGGGTATTTCTGACCGGTAAGGCGCTAAGCATGACCTGCAGCCCCAAGGAGGCCCCACGTGTGTCTTCCGTTTGTGCTGTTTTCAGGCAAAAAGGAAGGAGCTCTGCTAGCAGATGTAGTTCTCCTTCTTCTTGTGAGGTTGAATTTGGGTTTCAATCCGAAGGCTAAGAATCTTTTGTTGAAGATAGATTTGGATGTTAATTACCAGTTTACAATATTAATAGACTCACTGTTCATTCCACTGAACTGACTTTAACAAAAGTAAAAGAGTTTCAGTAACGGGCATGCTTACTGGTGAACAATATGTCTTTTTTTTTTTTTTAACAACATGTTATTTTTAACTAAGGCATATATATAGAGAGATGCAGGTGGGCTGTTTACCGTGGAGAAGCTCTGATGAAACTGTTGCGGTTTGTGATATTTAAGGATAGCTTATGTACAATAGGAACATGATAAGTGGAAACATCTTTTGTTCCACAGATGGGATTTTAAGTTACCATAATTGTAATGGTTGTATAAGTGATTACAGTTATATTACAGACAACTTTACTTTGGAGGTAGTAGTGAATTGCTTATGAAAAGAATCACTCAGAGGGGAAAATGTATAAGGTAATAGGCAGCTGCCAGTAAATCTAAAAATGGAAGTAAGGTGGGGAAAATTAGGATATGGAAGACGTTTTGAAAAAAAAATTTTATGAATTATTGAGAGAGAGCAGGGTAACAGTAGTTACAGAGACACAGTTGTAAAGGAGGGCAATTGCCACTTATCGTTGCCTGATATGAGGAGGTTGGGTGATGAGGATGAAGGGGAAGAAGAAGGACAACAACAAAAATGAGGAAATGCTTTCCAAGGCAGACTTTGTCTTTCAGAATGAGTAGAGTAAGCGAGCCTAGGGAAGGTCCAGAAGGACTTGATGGCAGGGAATCAAAGATGCAAACAGTGTCACAGGGGCCGGGTGGGTGGTGGTGGAGAGACAGACAGACAGACAGAGAGTCTGTCCAGCCTAGGAATGGAGGAGGAGGTGGATCCATGCGGCACATGCGGCTGCATCCACGGGAGCTGTCCTCATGGGAAACATGCGTGTATGTGCGCTCAGTCTTGTCCAACTCTGTGATGCCGTGGACTGCAGCCCACCAGGCTCCTCCGTCCATGGGATTCTCCAGGCACGAATACTGCAGTGGGTTGTGGCTGCCTTCTCCAGGGGATCTTCCCAATTCAGGGATCGAACCTGTGTCTCTTGAGTCTCCTGCATTGGGAGGTGAATTCTTTCCTACTGGCAGAACCTAAAAAGCTCTTCCTCATGGGAACAAGGTTGCTAGGGTCTCATGCTTGACTGTTTCTGCTACTCTAAGAAGCTTATGAGGGTGACTCAGGCAGGCACTGGTCTGGGGATACAGACTCATAAACACCTACTTACAACACCTCCCATTCATTGACAGTTGAAAACAATGCTGCAACGTAGATTTTATCGTCCTTACTTTTTAGTAGAAAGAACTGAAGCTCAGAAGTATATTCCTCAGTGTTCACAGCTAGCAAATGATCACAACGGGATCTGAACGGGTGTGTGTGACCCCAAAGCTGCTGTTCTTGCCCCTGCACTCCACTGCACTCCACTGCCTCTCCTGTGCTTCTGTGCAAGGCAAACTGGTAATTTGAAAGTTCTTTTAAGAGAGCAAAAAAAATCCACCAGAGAAGAGCAGGCAGTAAGCTTGGGAGCAGGTCATGAAGGGCTTTTTATGCCACGGTTAGAAGTCCTAGCTTTGCAGGTAATACAGCCTGTTGATAGTGATGCACTTTTGATGCTTCAGTGAAATCACTCTGGCCATAGGGAAACTGATCAACTTATGAGAGTGGATTGAAATGGAGAGAGTCATCGTAGGGGGGCCAGTTACGGGGTCGTTATGATCCCTGGAGGAGATGATGAGCTGGACCTGGGCATTTGGTGCAGCAGAGAGAAAGGGGCAGGCTCAGGAGCTGTTCAAGGCTAGACTTGACCAGAGGTGGTGACTCGCAGGCGTGGTTGGAGGAAGAGGAGAGTATCAGGAAGAGGGAGATAAAGAAATGAGGAGCGAGTTGTAGAGGGAGGCTGGGAAGGGGGTTGTGTTGTCCACACTTGTGTGGAGTGTGTGTGTGTGTGTGTGTGTGTGTGTGCTGATGGTGGGTGTGGGTGTGTATGCTGATAGTGAGGGTGGGTGTGGGGTGATGGAAAAGGGTGAGTGGGGGGCAGAGAAGAAGACAGGGGACCCAGATTCTGTCTGTCCCTGAGATTTATTTGATTTGCCTTTGGTTTAAACTTGATTGCAAAGGGACCCATTTCCTTTCCTAAATGAATAATGAATATATACTTTTTTCTATGACACCAGTACTCCTGTATTCGGAACTTTGTGCTCCTTAGAGAAATTTCTCGTGTAGACGGATGACGTGTCATATTATAATGTTATCATTATACTTTGTTCTGAATTTTACTCGCCTTAATAAAGCACATAAGCATTTATTCTACTATTTACCACCCAGAATGCCAAATTACACATTCTATTAGATGACATATTAAAATGAGGGTACTCAGTAAAGTGCAGAATATGGCAACCTAATTTAAAAAGAGGTTGCATTCCAGTACAACATACCAGTGGGTATCTTATACCCTATTTATCTTTGGATATTGAATTGTTTTGACAGCTGTATGCACAAGTGAGTCCTGCAGGGTTTCTGTTTAAATTAAAGCTTCCAGACATTGTCTGGCTTGGACTGGAACAACAGGTTCACTTCAGAATTGAGCTCCTCTGCCCAGGCATGTTAATCTGCAGGTCTAGCTACCTCAGAAATCTCTCTGGAATAAAAACAGCTCTCATATAAGGCTACTGTGTACAATCCAAATGTTTCATGTACTTTCACAAGCTTATACCTCAAATTACCTTAAAATTCTTTATCTGCTTCTACCTATACCGTTGGAATCATAATGGAGTGGAACTGGGTGGCTTTTCCAGGAGGCGCTGAGGGGCCCTGGCCACGACCTGTCAGCAGAGCCCTTTAGGAGCTCTCAGCTTCAGAGGCAGGATGTAGGCAGCCTGTGGGAAGGGTGTTCAGGGCTGAGAGAAGAGAGGAAGGATAGGGATCAGAAGGGTTTTGCAGATGACAGTAAAGGGATTAGCCTAAGCTGGAGTGGAAGATTTATTTAGGGACTGGAAATACGAAGATCCTTGAATTAGTATTTATTTAGCTTTGAGAGGCAAGAGAGAAGTCACACCAAATAGCCCTTCCTACTTAAAGCTCCCAAAAGCACACAGAACATGGGGAATGTGATTGCCCAGTACAGGTTAACTCCCAGTTCATAGCTCTGGGTCTTTCAACATACACTAGATGGCGGAGTCCTGCCAGTGTCCGTGGGGGCCACATTGGGAATTAAATGTTATAAATCTTGCAGAGATAAGATGTTTGGAAGTGGTGGCATAGCTCTCTTCAGTGCTGGCCCACTAATGGCGTCCAAATTCAGAATCTTCTGGACACCACGTGGTTAAAGCCAAACTAGGCCACCCAGAGATCACCATGTTCAGATTTCTGAAAGAAATGTAAGGAAAACATCTACTGGGTTTAAAATTTGTAAGAAAGGAAGAGGAGATTGGAGAACAAAGAGCTATGATTTGTTTAGATGCCTTAAATAAATGCCCTGTCCTTTTTTTTTTTCTCCTCCAGATATTTGAAGTGTTGGTTCTCATGTGAATCCTTCATGTCAACTTACAATATTAGGCTTCTGTTAAAGAAATGATGCTTCATCTGCGTTTGTCCTGCACAGACAACTGGGCCAGGACTCCTTTTTGCCCTGATTTGTGGGTTTCTGAGGAACTGTCTAAAGTGATCCCAGTGCCCTGTGGGAGCACCCTCCAGGTGTAGGACATGGAAAGTCTAAGAATCTTCAGAAACTACCCTGGTTGTTCAGATGATAAAGACTCTGCCTGCAATGCAGCAGACTAGGGTTCGATAGCCAGGTCAGGAAGATCCCCTGGAATAGGAAATGGCAACCCACTCCAGTATTCTTGCCTGGAAAATCCCATGGACAGAGGAGCCTGGCGGGCTACAGTCCATGGGGTTGCAAAGTGTCAGACCCGACTCAGGGACTAATACTTTCACCTTTTAAGCAACTATGGTTTTATATGAAAGAGACTTTTCACTCAGTTTGTTCTGTTCCTTCTTATGATCAAGTTTAAGCTCATTTAACAGTTTTTGAGCCTGCAGGTAGAACAAAAACCATTTGAACACCATGGTACTCAGCAGTTGATAGCCAACTCCACCAGTCTTATTATCCTGAAAATATGAGCCTAATTATAGCAGATGAAAGCTTGAATAATCATGTCTTAAAATAAACTGGGTTAATAGGGATGGGAAATTACTCCTGCTGATGCCCATTTGCTCCTGTTGCAAGTGAACTTCTGTGGGGCTGTAGGTTTTCAGGCCTTTAGAGGCCCACCTCATTGAAAATCCACCAAGTGCACACCAAGCTGTTGCCAGGAAGTTGAATGCAGTTTCTCTTTGATAATTATTTTTCTACCTTTATCGATGATCTTTGATGAGACTGATAATCAAGAATCCCAGAACCGGGCAACCTAAATGAATTATTCCACTCAAAAATAGCCTACCGATTTATTTCAGCATTTACCTTTTTTTTCCTTCTTCTAATTTTTGTCTCTTCTGTCCTTTCAGTCCATAAATAAGTGAAAGTAGCTGAGTCATGTCTGATTTTTTTCGACCCCATGGACTCTCCAGTCCGTGGAATTCTCCTGGCCAGAGTCCTGGAGTGGGTAGCCTTTCCCTTCTCCAGGGGATCTTCCCAACCCAGGGATCAAACCCAGGTCTCCCAGGCGGATTCTATACCAGTTGAGACACAAGGGAGGACCCCCACGTGTAGATCATCTATTACCTTCTCTTAGCTTATGTTTATAAATATAACTTGATTTCATTCCATTCAAAAGCGCCACATGAGTACAGATAAAGAAAAGAGTGCATTTTGTCCAAAGGGAGTAGATGATTACTGCGCTCTGCCCAGGAGAGACTGGAGATTTTCTTGGTTTACCAAGAGTTTATTTAAACACACCATACTTTGTTTCCAGTAAGCCTCATCCCCCATCTTGCCCTAGAATAATCTAGGTTTACCTTGGCATTCCACGTTGGCCCAAGTGTCCATGGTTTGGACTATTAATAGCCAATAAATGTGGTATTGCAAACCCCAGTTCCAGTGCATAGTCAGATTTGGGATGCTTCAGGTTGAAAACTTCCCCTTCTCCCAGTCTCCCTGATACCACTGTCTAGTTTGCTAGCGTAAATGTTCAGATGTGACTTAACCTGCCTTTAGGATGTCAAGGCAGGCCTGTGATGATGTTAATAGCTCTTCTCTGATGAGGAGTTTGCTATGTTACTTTTGTTTGCCACAAGGGTGGGACCAGGGAGCCAAGTGGCCTATAAGGTGCGTTGGTGCAAGAACTCTGCCCATGGTGACTAACTGAACAAAATGTATTCTCTCTCAGGGAGAGTTTAAACTCGGTTCAAAGAGAATTTCAGCCTGGACCTGGAGACGCTGAGGAAGTATCTGTGGCCCAGTCAGGGCCTTCCTTCAACTGGGGAGTGAAGAATATCTGCTTGCTGGGTGGGTTCTTCGGTCCCCAGATTGCCTTTGACCCAGGTGACTCTTAGAGCAGTGTGGCCAGGACAGCGTGGTCGTCTCTGCAAGGACTGACTAAATGGGTATCAGGCTTCCCTCACAGCTCAGTCGGTAAGGAATCTGCCTGCGATGCAGGAGATCCAGGTGCGATTTCTGGGTCGGGAGGAAAGAAATGGCAGCCCACTCCAGGATTCTTGCCTGGAAAATCCCATGGACAGAGAATCCTGGCAGGCTACAGTCCATGGCGTTGCAAGAGTCGGACGCAACTTCGCTACTAACCCACCGCCACATGTGTATCAGACGTACGCTGCATCGCTTCTCTTCAGAGGGCGGGAGGCTGCCAGTGGCAGGGACGATAATGGTCAGGCCGTGGCCCCCACAATGGAAGGCTTAATGTGCATCCGTGTGGCACGGATGGCATCGCATTAATTGCTGCTTTAGTCTTCTTCTTTTCTTCCTCGTGAATAGATCACACTACTCATCTCTGCTTCTTTTATGGCTAACTTCATCATACTTTAGGATGGTTGGAGTGATGAGCAAAAACAAAATTCTTTCCTTACCATGAAGATGGCTAAGTTTTCACTAGGCGAATTCTTATAGTCATTGCCTCATTCAGCAGGACTTACCATGTGCGTCCAGCTGTGCTCGGCATTAAGAATACAAATAAGAGAGAGAGAATCTAGTTTTGCCAAGTAATAAAATGCCGCCAGACGTGCAGAGTGTTCAGATGGAGGTTTGAAGACAATACCGTGGATGCTTAACGGTTGGGTTTAGCAGCAGTGACGCTTCCCAGGGACGATGACGTTTAATCGGGACTTTGAAGAATAAGTACCGATTTCTAGATACACAGACTGAGGGCACACACTTTGGGATTAAAGGGCAAGATGCGACCTCTGAGCCCATGGCCACCCATAATTAAATGCAGAATTATATTTGTCTCTGTAATATGCTTGGTATGTAATATATGTCTATCTGTAGAAGGTCTATACTTTATATCAGATTTTCGATTCTTATACTGAACATTTTTTTAAAACCATTTTATAAATAGCGAGTGCCCCATTTCTTCCACTGTCACTCTAACGTAAGAAATTCATCTGTCATCATCAGAGGATAAAACATTTGAAACAGGTCAGTCTGTGGTGCTGCTGGGCCAGAGGCCCTGTATACATTCCTTGCACATATAGCTACTTACTAGGGGGATAAAATAAAAACTCAGTACAGTATGTGGAAAACACTTATGAAACCATTCCAGCGCTTTTTTATAGGCACTGGACACACAGAGAAATGAAGAAAACCAGTCGTAAGCTGACCAGTGGGTCTTCTTTGCCCTGCATCCTCCCATTAGAACTCTTCAGCATGCTCAACATTAGCCTGAATGGCTTTTTTTTGGTTCATTTTAATTGTTTGTCTTATGGCTTTGGTTCATTCTCCGAGGCTGCCAGTCCTATGTAATTTTTTTTAGATGGTCTTTCTCTTTCATCACTGGGACAAGGGACATGTGACAAAGACGTTAAATCTTTTTAAACACTTAGTATAAAGGGATTTTTGCATGGGCAGTCTCTCCTTCATTTACCCTAATCTTCCCTCACCACCCCCCAAATCCCAATGAGAACTCCTACTGATCTACTGAAGTAAAGCTCTTATACATCTTTGGTTCTATAGTTTTCAAATGAAAAAAAAAGAAAACAGCCAGTGGTCAATATTAGAAGAGCAAGCAATCGGAATTCTGGTCAGTTTAAGGGAAGGTTCGGGAGTGATGTCAAATCCGAAAGGTCAAAACAGTGCTATTTATTAACACGTGACAAGAAAATGCAGTTCTAAGAACTAAAGCTTGCTTACTCAACAAACACAAAAAGTGCGTGCTACTTGTTGGATGCTCAGGTGTAATCTCTTTAAATGAGTAAATTCATTTTGAGTTAACCAGACAGATTTTTCTCAAAAGAAAACTAATTTTGCAATGAAATTCAATTATCAGTGAAAGCTCAGTAGAAGCAGCTATTATATCACCACTTACACATGATTTAACCATTTGAACCATTATTTGTCAAAATATACTGTTCAAAGATTTTTATATTGTTACTTCAACATATATTGTTAAAGGTATTCAAGTCTTGTTAGCTGACACTTGGTATAATTATGCCTTGTACTAGATAAGCTAATTGACATGAAAAGAAACTATGTCTGCTAAAGATACGCGATTTATGTCCAGACAATCGCCTCATCTTCCGGTGGTTACCAGCCAAATAAACAAAATTAACATATCTGGAGTCTTCCGTTTAACGTAGCATTTTCTTTTAGTCTCAGATTCCTTTCTTCTTTCCAAAACGATTCTTTAAAACGGTGTGATCAAGAAGAATCAAGGCTTTGGTGTCAGTCACACCAGATTTTACCTTCTCCTTCTTAAACCTCTTTGAATGTGATTTATATTTTTATAAGACAAGGATAGTAACAGCTATTTTACCAGAGTCGTGAGGCTTAACTGTGTAACATATGTGAGTAAACTCAGCTCGACGAACAGAACACAGTGGGCACTCGATAAATGTGCGTGTCCAGAGTCTACAGGGGCACATTTCCAGGATGTTTACTGATGCCTCTGGCCTGGAGGCTTGCATGCAAATAGGCAATTAAGAAACAATGAACTGCTTGCAGACTCCTAGCCTCTTGGCACTGGCTGCAGCCAAACCTTTAGCCAAAGATTTTCCCTGGTCACAGGGATGTGAAATCCGTCATCACTGTTACTCCCCTAGCCAAGCGAGGTCAGTGTACAAAATGTGGAAAATAGATTAATGTGGTAGCACGTCTTTCATGCCTGCATTCATGCTGAGTTGCTGCCGTGTCCGACTCTTTGGACTGTAGCCCAGACTTCTTTGTCCATGGGATTTTTCAGGCAACAGTATAGGAGCCATTTCCTTCTCCAAGGGGTCTTCCCAACCCAGGGACTGGATCTTTATCTCCCATGTGTGTTGAATTGGCAGGCAGATTCTTCACCTGCTGAGCTGCTGGGGAAGCCCACCCTTCAGGTAGGCGGGGAAAAGAATAGAATGTGTTCCGGCGTTTTCCCAGGATTCGGGAGGTAGGGGGTGAGGAGTGGATAGAGGGTATCTTTCTGTTTTGGTATTCTCAAAGAGCTTTATTGATACCAGGACCAGGCCCTTGTCGAGAACGTGCTGGAGCAAAAGAATCCATCAGCAGTCACCCTGCCCTCCTCATGTCTCCACGTCCGCAGCTCACTTGTTTAAAATGTGGAGCGTCAAGAGCCTGTAGCTCTTCCCCGTTTGTGCAAGGAATTGGTCTTAAGAAGGGAAAGGGAAGCAGTTTTAATGAGATGCTGAAGCTGGGTTACCTCCCCTGTTGGTGGTAAAGCTCAACTGGAGATGATGGGCAGAGCAGAGTTCAAGGTGAGGCCCTCAGTGTGGAATGACCCGAAGAGTAGCAGTTACAGGTAATAGCAGCCGAGTCCTGCTGGACGCTCACCATAGGCCACATGCCTCTTTAATGGTGTGGGTTTGTTTGGCCCTCATAGCAACCTCTGAGCTTAAAAATAATATTCTCATTTGTATAAAACAGAGACCGGAGAAGGTAAGAAACTTGTCCCGATGGTCACACTGTTAGTAAGTGGGAGAGCCAAGATTCAAACCCCACCCTCCCGCTCCCAGAGTTCAGCCGCGTGAACGCTCCGAGGAGGAGCCCTGCATGCCTTGGCAGCCAGAGCGCACACTGCTGAGTGGGTGGGCTGTGAGTCTCCCAGGGACGGGCGTGATTTACAGCACCTGGTCACCGAACTGCTTTCGAAAGAGGATGGTTCCTGTTACCTGCAGGTTGTTGGTTTGTTGAATGAGAACTTGGGTTTGGTCCCAGAACAGAACTGCTTGAAATAATACAACTGCACTCACGGTGTCCCTTCTTCTCTGAACTGGCTCCACGACATGCTCTGCCTCTCATAGGAGCAAATGTTGAACAAATGGGTTGAAAGCGTACCAAATTATGATCCTGCCCTAAGCATGAAATTACTCGCCTTCCCTAGGAGGCCATCTGGTATTGATCTGGGTCAGGATGCCTGATAAGCGTCATGGCCATTGGGCCAAAAGCACCAGCAGTCTGGAGGAGAAGCCCACGTCCTTGATGGCCCGCTGGGCGCCTAGGTTCAGAGTGGCTCTGTTCCATGCTCAGAACCACGTGCTCAGCGGCACCCAGGAGCCAGTCTCGTGGTTTTCAGTATAATTCACTGCACTATTTTTGCAGACACAAGTCCTATAGGACTCTGTGTGAATACTCATATCGCAAAATGCTATTTCTAGTATGCCAAGGCTAGTAACCTCGATTCTGGAGCTGATGATGACTTGATGAGATGCTGTGATTATATTTATTTATATGGCCTTTGATAGACCATAGAGAAAAATATGGTGAATAAGTAGAAGTGACTTTCCCTCTACATTTGGCACCTGCATGCCCTTTGCCATACTTATTTCTTCAAGAAATCTAAATAAATTCATCTGTCTGCCATCTCCTGCCTGTCCCCTCCCTGCCCCCGCAAAATAGAGTAACTATAATGAAATCTTAGTGGGATAAATAATATCTTTTAGCACCTCCTGTTTTGTCTATGAAATGTCAGTTAGGGAACTGAAATCTGTCTATGAGATCTGAAGTCAATAAAATAATGAAACAAAGATGGACATTCGAAAATGTCTCTAGTTTCTTAATCCCATGTCCTTATCATTTGTCTTTAGTTATATTAAAATAATGTCATTTTTCATCTCACTTTATTCTTTTAAAATTATTTTCAATGTTTATTTGTTTTTGGCTGCACCACACAGCTTGTAGGGTCTTGGTTCCCTGACCAGGGATTTAACCCGGGCCAGGGAAGTGAAAGTATCTAGTCCTAACTAACAGACCCTCCAGGGAATTTCCCCATATATTATAAAAAATTAAAACACCAACAGTATGAATTTGAAGAGGTCAACAAGATCCACCTCTGGAGTGGCAGCATGCAACCTCATGCCAAGTAGCCATCTCTTGCCACAGAAGGTCAGTGCTGACAGCAGGTAAAGCCAAGCACATGAACAGGAGAATTCAGTGAGGGGCTAAACACCACGTCAGAAGGGAAAGAAAGACAAAGTGTTCCAGCTCCAGTGAGATTTGCTGATAAACGTTTATAAGAAGAAAATGGTCTTCTTAATAGGAAAAAACATTTATTTTTCAAGAGTTAAATCCCCAAATTGTAGATGGTCATTTGATGGTAAGGAGAGGCCATGACTGTGCTTCTTCTTTATGAAGGTCAAGTACCAGGTTTCCTTCTTAGGAAACTTTCACTTTAAAGTCCCCACAACAATTGACCTAAATAACAGGGACGTTTATGTTCTCACATAACAATGAAGAGTCCTGAGCTAGGTCACCTCCAAGGATGGTTAACTCAAGAGTGTCAAGTTCTGCCATCCTCTGAGCTTTCCATGCACAATATAGACAAGCTTTCTAGGAGAAGAGAGATTATCTTGCAATTACTGTGAGGTGGGTTTGCTGAAATTTCATCAGCTTTCTCACTGTAGGTTTCTTAAGTCCTGAACATTGATGTCCTGATGTCTCTTAGTGATGTCTACCCTGCATCGCTCCCGAAAACCTGAGATACACTTAAATTATGTACCCAGTAGACTATAGATTTTTGTGTGTGTGTGTAATAAAGTTTTATTAAAGTATAAAGGAGATAGAGAAAGCTTCTGACATAGGCACCAGAAGGGGGCAGAAAGAGTACCCGCTTATTAGTGTTAGCAATGAGTTTATATACTCTCCAATTAATCCAAAGAATGTCTGGAGGTTGTAAAGACCTCACCAGACCTACTCCGATAATTTATATTTTAAGATAACAGAATTAGCCAGAGATTGTCCTCAGGCAGAATACATTATTGTTATATAATCCTTGTAAAGAGCAGGTCTACTCCCATAATTTACAGAATTTTTTGTAATAAATATAGTTACTATTTTTTCTCTATGAATAATTAATACCCTTAACTCTATTGACTTTATCAGATGCTAAAGTATATAAATGATTAATATTTTTGTGGAATGGATGCCATTTTATTTGCTTCCATCTATTAGCTTGATTCAAATATTTTAAGTTCTTCCCTGATGGCTCAGCGGGTAAAGAATCCGCCTGCAATGGCAGGAGGAGACCCGGGTTCAATCCCTGGGTTGGGAAGATCCCCTGGAGAAGGATATGACAACCCACTCCATTCTTCTTGCCTAGAAAATCCCCATAGACAAAGGAACCTGGTGGGCTACAGTCCTGGGGTCGCAAAGAATCAAAAACAGAACAACACAAAATATTTTAAGAAAGTAACAGGCAGTATAATAAGAGTCACCCTTGATGTTTAAGGCTAAAATTATGGCACTGAGAGCTTTTGATCACCCATAAATCTACTCAAACAGAATAATATTTCACAGAACTGGAATTTCCTATTCAAAGACAGTACCCAAAGCTTTGCCTCTTCTGTCTTTCCAGGGTTCTGTCGTGGCCACAGAGATAATAAAGTGGGATTTGCCAACTGAATGTGAATGTATTAACACAAGAATATAATTCAAAAATTGTTCTGTTTATTTTTTGTGTATGCGTTAAAGTGACTTTTTTGAAGCTAGAAAGTGAAAGTGTTAGTTGCTCAATAGTGTACGACTCTTTGCAACCCCATGGACTATAGCATGCCAGGCTCTTCAGTCCATGGGATTCTTGGGCAAGAAAACTAGGGTAGCCATTCCCTTCTCCAGGGGATCTTCCTGACCCAGTGGTCTAATCCATGTCTCCTTCATTGCAGATTCTTTACTATCTGAGCCACCAGGGAAGCCCTTTTAAAACTAAACTGAAATATAAAATGTAACTATTATAGGTTGATTTAACCTACTATAAGTTATTTTGGGGATCACAAAGCATGCCCCAATGAAGGTTTCAGCTTCTATGGGAAACAAAGGAATAGAATAGAGCCTATAAATATGATTTGGGTGGATAAGAACTGGTTTCTGTGCAACACCATCCCAACTGCTAACAAAAAATCTCGTATTGATATTTCATTTTTAATTGTGAAACAATTGTACTGATCACTGACAGAGTTAGGCCAGTCTTACAGGTATCCTGAATGAGGAGCAGGTTTGGTTTTCAATGTCTTTGAGAAACATCACTTTGTAGTTGACATAAAAAAATGGTGTTGCTATTAAATACTGAAAAGTGAAGAATGGGTTGCTAGCTAACAGCTACTTGTTCTCTGGGTAAGAAGAAATCCTTTGGTCTGTCTTTTGACTTTCTGTCATATAACTTCAGTTAAGTAACCTTGCATTTGTATAATCTCTCCTGCCTCTGCTCAACCAGTTATGAGTAGAAAATGTGAGAATACAGAATATAGTATTGTTACGACAGTCTTGTATGTAACGATGATTCCATCTGGGTGATTTCATTTTCTGTGCTGCTGAGTGTGTGTGTGTGTGTGTGTGTGCCTAAAATGTCTACCATGACTATTTTCTAGTAAGAAAAAGACATCTATACATTTAAAAGAATAATAGTCTGTTTAATACTCTATCATTCTAGATGTGTTTAAGACTAAGCAAACCAATCCAAAACCTCCAATGTTATAAAATAAGAAAACAAAGATGATATTTTAATAAATCCAAAGGAAGAAAGAATAGAAAGAATTTTCAGTAATAAATAAATTTGAAGATCAAATACAATAAACATGTAAAATGAATAATTCTTGAGGTCAAAGTAATTTTAATTTACAAAATTGAATCCTTTTTTTTTTTTTAATCTGTCTGCTTGGTATTACAAAGTCAACTCTATATTTAAGAGAAAGAACCACCCATATAATGCGGAAGAAATATAAATTGCAATTAAAGCTTTTTTTGGAGTACACTTGGAAAGTAACTGTGAACATTTTATGTGTACACATCTTTGGACAGCAGTTTTATTTCCAAGTCCCTCTTTTACAGACAGGCTTGTACAGATGTGCTGTTTAGCGAGTTGAAGGATATGCCCATTTTCCAGCTTTTGAGCAGAGACGTGTTAGGAGTTCACTATGTGGCAAGACTTCTCTCATAAAGGATGTTGGCAGAAGGGTCTTATTCACAGCAAGGGGAGCACGTAAACACATGTGAGCAAATGCATGTATGAGATCATTTCAGAGAGTGCTGAGTACTCGAAATGAGTAAAGAAGGTATACTAGAAACTTGGCAAGATCCCCTGAAGGAAAGAGCAATCCACTCTAGTATTCTTGCCTGAGACGTCCCATGGACAGAGAAGCCTGGCGGGCTACAGTCCATGGTATTGCAAACAGTCAGATGCTACTGAGCGACTAAGCAACAGAAAAATATAAGTTAGATTGTTTATATCAAGAGTTCTAGAAAGACCTCAGGAAGGAAGGGGCCTCTGAGCTGAGAGCTCAGAAGGCAGGAGGAGCACCCTCCCAGCATCTTGGAGCAGGATGCTGCACATAGATGCAGAGACCAAGAGCCAGAGGAGAGCAGTGGCTCGGAGCTGATGGAAGAGCCTCTGGGGAAAGTGGGTTCCAAGTTCCACAGACACTGCAGGCTGCAGCAGAGACTTGAGGCTCAAATGTATCGTTTACGTTTGAAACACTGAACGCTTTGGGGGAAAAATCCACATTTGTCAATAGGGGAATGGTTAAATTATTAAATAATATCACTGTAAAATTCTCTCTAGATGTTTAATAACTGGGGAAGCTCTGTGTTTATTGACATTGAGCAATGTTAGTTCAGTTCAGTTGCTCAGTCATGTCCAACTCTGCAATGTTAGTCATGTTATTAAAGCTGCAGAACACTGAATATAATACATCATTAAAAGTATATCAAAATATACACAGAGAAAGATCTGGAAGCTACGCAGAAATTCTATATTATATATATTCTATATTTATATCTTATATAGTCTATATATATAGAAATTCTATTTTATTTCTATATTATATATAGAAATTCTATATTAATAGTGACAGTAATGGAGAACTGAGTAGTTGTGAAAAGGGACTTTGATTTTCACTTTATACTCTTAATTTTTACTTACTTTTTTTTTTAAATGAACATGCACTTTATTCTTCACTTTCATGCATTGGAGAAGGAAATGGCAACCCATTCCAGTGTTCTTGTCTGGAGAATCCCAGGGACGGGTGAGCCTGGTGGACACAGAGTCGGACACAACTGAAGTGACTTAGCAGCAGCAGCACTTTATTCTGTTATTGGTCAAAATAAACAAACATAAAAACTACCATAACTATAAAAAGAAAAGATTTAGAGAACTGGAAAAATTGGGGCAGCTTTTAGCCAAAGAAAATCCTATTCCACACACTGACAAAGTAAACAGATTCACAGTCTTTAAAAATGCCTGAGGGCCTGTTTCGCCTTGCATGGCTACCTTATGGAGTAAAATCTCTAGACGTAAAAGCGTTCTGCAAGCTGACAGCCAATTGTCATTTTCCTGTTGCTTGTTTTTTCCCGCAAACTGCTTCCTGTCTGAACTCATGCTCATTGTTGGAATTTAAGCCTTCCCTCCAGCTTCCTTACCTCTTGCATCTCCCAACCATGTCAGTCACACAGCCATTTTTTTAGCATACATTTCAGAACACATCAGAGAGCGGGCCAATTCCTTGCATGTTAAGGTAATCCTTTAAAGAGTGCTCTCTAACCAAGGTGAGCTTTCAAGATAAGGTCCCAAGAGTGGGCCTTTCTTCATTTGAAAGAGTATTTTGAGTACTTTCTTTGATGTTTGAAACCCCTCTTCCTCTGGCCTTCTACTTGCCAAAGTAGGTGCTGTTTTAATATTGGGAGCATTTATTCTTGGGTTAATTATAGCCACAAGGAATAAAGATTTGGAATTTGTCTGAACATTACTGTAGAATTTGAAAATATAGGTTTGTGAATATATATGTTATGAAACTGATGGCAAGTCTAGAAATTCAGTTTAAAAACAGTCCAGTTAAAAGGTCAGTGATGAAGACAACAGAGAAAATGGTTCCTATATAGTTTTACAGAGCAAGGCTCTAGCAGAGTGTTCATTTTGATTGTTCTTGGAGACATATAACTCCAGTTGTTTGTATTCTTGAGTTATGCCTGTGAAAGCTTGCATATACATAGTCTCATCAGGCTGGGGTTTGCTTTTACCCTACTTACGAACTGATAAGTTGGCCTGCTGATACTTCACACTGCTTGCAGAAGACAGGAGTTCCTCGAGTTAAAGGCGAAACCTACGTGGAATCAGCACAGCCATCACTGGTCTGAGTCACTGCCTCACACACCTGGGGCCCCGGCCGTGAGATAATGGGCTCAGGCGGATGCTGCAGATTTGTTGCGTAGCTGAGGATAAGAATCCACTGCTTATGAAACAAGCCATATGCAAGTCTGCTTTTTCTCCATGAGAGTCTCTGCCTTGTCTCTCAGGATTACCATTTGCATGAGAAACAGTGAGAAACTGCTTAAGTAGAAAGTGGACAGGGCCTTGCCGTCTGGGCACACCCAGAAAGAGGCCAAAGGACTCCTTCCCAACAAAAATATAATTTTCTATCATGAGACCTAATAGTATATAATTATGTTGATATATGCACGCATAACACATATGCATTTAAATAGTTTTTTAAAGATTTTTAAAGAAATATATGGAATAACAGTGAACAATGATGATGTCTTTGCTTATTTCAAGGAAAAACATAGAACGAGCATTAAAACGTCATTCGGAGCACTGCCATTTGTCTTGTGCTGTCAATTTACCCTAAGTTAGTATGGGAGAATACATAGAATTTCCAAATAGGTATATTTATTGGCCACTAAGTGGAGGTACATTAAAGGATAATCCACCTTGAAGATATATGGGCCTATATAGAAAGAAGTTTTTCATATAGAAAGAAGGCTAGTGGTAATTCAAAATTACAGCTGCAATGTGGAAGCCAAATTGAATTAAAATAACATAAAAGGACTTTTTAAAAGAGGGCTTTTCCACACACACTTTGGATTGTCTCTGCATAAAAGAACTTTCAAAATGGGGCTTTTCCACAACACTTTAAACTGTCTCTGCAGCACACTGATGGGATGTGTGTGTGGGGTAGGGGGTCCAGAGGAATGGACCACCACTCTGGGGTGCTGCTGTTTCTCTCAGTACATAATATATACTACAAATTAGGCTAATTCATCTGAGAGCTTTTTTTTCTATCCTAACCTGAAGAAAGATAAAATTGATTTTAAAAAAGTTTAGATTTCATGGCATCTGATTGCATCACTTCATGGCAGATAGAGGGGGATACAGTGGAAACAGTGACAGACTTTATTTTCTTGGGCTCCAAAATCACTGCAGATGGTGACTGCAGCCATGAAATTAAAAGATGCTTGCTCCTTGGAAGAAACGCTACAACCAACCTAGACAGCATATTAAAAAGCAGAGACATTACTCTACCAACAAAGGTCCGTCTAGTCAAAGCTATGGTTTTTCCAGTAGTCATGTATGGATATGAGAGTTGGCCTTTGAAGAAAGCTGAATGCCAAAGAACTGATGCTTTTGGACTGTAATTGATGAGAAGACTCTTGAGAGTCCCTTGGACTGCAAGGAGATCCAACCAGTCTATCCTAAAGGAAGTCAGTCCTGAATATCATTGGAAGGACTGATGCTGAAGCTCTAGTACTTTGGCCACCTGATTCGAAGAACTGACTCATTGGAAAAGACCTGATGCTGGGAAAGTTTGAGGGCAGGAGGAGACGGGGACAACAGAAGATGAGATGGTTGGATGGCATCATTGATTCGATGGACATGAGTTTGAACAAGCTCTGGGAGTTGGTGATGGACAGGGAAGCCTGGTGTGCTGCAGTCCATGGGGTTGCAGAGTTGGACACTACTGAGTGACTGAACTGAATTAAAGGTTTTCTTAGAGCTGATTTTTACTTTTATTAAACTTTAGCTTGAATAGGATTATATTGCAGTTATTTTAATTATACTTATTTCTGATGGTATATATATCAGTGCTTTACTATTACTTTCTTAAACATAGGTAACTAATCATTATAATAGTTTTTATTACAGAAATGTGTTTTATATGTTCCATACAGTAAATTCTAAAATTTATAGCATGCAGCTTTTAAAGCATGCAATTTTATGTACTGGAGGGAAAAAAAGAGAGAGTATTCATGAGATGATTTGATTTTTCATAAATTAGACCTGTTGAGTCAACTTATAAATTGATAAATGGAAGAAATAGCATGTTCTTTGAGGCTTCATAATTTATCTACCAAACTGTAATTTTAGAAGTGAATATCTTTTTGATGCTTCCCTTTGGAACACTTCAAGATTTATTTGGCAACATGTTTTTGAATCTTTTACTTTTAAACATTTGTCACACACAACATAGAATATGAGTGATTCATCACTGAAAACTTGTGAGTTGCACAGTTCCTCTTTTTCATAATTCATATAAATGCCTTCCATAATATCAGGGTAGAACTGTAGTCTCCGGTCTCATTTTTTGTCCTTTATTTGTTATTAGGTCTTTAGTGGTTTACCCTAGAATGTTATATTTATTGGCCTCGAGGTTCAATTTGTTACCAGAGTATAGTTGCTCACAGAGATTGGAAGTACATGGACTCTTGACACATTAATACTACAAATTTAGCCCTGATTTGGTGTGTGTGTGTCTGTTTGTGAAAAAACTTAAACCTAATTTAAGCAGAATATCAAACTCATGCAGAGTGCTGCAAAATCATATGACTTTGGATGAATAAAGAATAAGCAGTTAAAAAGACAGGCAGGGGAATTTCTGCACGTCTTTATTCATCTGACTGTCTTTATTAGTCTACTCAGGCTACTATAACAAAATACCACAGGCCAGGTGTTTTAAACAACAGACATTATTTCTCACAATTCTGAAAATTGGGAGTTCAAGAACAAGGTGCTGTCAGACTCCATTCTTGGTGAGAAGGTTTCCTAACTTGCAGACAGCCACTTCCCACTATGTCCTCACATGGCACAGACAGAGGAGTTGCTCTTCTCAATTAAAGCCATTAATTTCATCATAAGAACTGCACACTCATGATTTCATCTAAGCCTTTATCTATTGCCCTATCCCACTGAAGGTTTGGGCTTCAACATAGGAATTTGCAGACTATAATTTAGTTCACCACTCTCTCAGTGTCTCATGCCTAACCAGTTCTAAATACAAAATCAATCTCTGAAGTAAAAATATAACCTTATCAACCTGACTGATGTTTATAAGTTATAATTTCCCCACTGGTGAAGGGCACTTCTTCCCAGCCAATCAGATGGATTGTGTTGTTCTATAGTCAGCATCAAAGGCACTGGATGAGATGCCTACGTTTCTGATGAGAATATTTGACTTAAGATGAAAGAAACATCTAAAATGCTAGGACTTTGCTTTTATTTTCCATCCTAATTTTCATGAAATCTCAAAGCTGTCAAAAAATTTAATTGGAAAACTCATCATTTATCTGTGCTGTCTTTCATAGACCTGTTCCTTTTCCTTTACTTTTTTTTTTTTTTTGTCCCCCACCAATGTACCCCATAGCCTGCCAGTCTCCTCTGTCCATGGGGTTCTCCAGGCAAGAATACTGGAGTGGGTAGCCATTCCCTTCTCCAGGGGATCTTCCTGACCAAGGGATCAAACCCTGATCTCCTGCATTGCAGGAAAATTCTTTACCATCTGAGCCACCAGGAAAGCCCTCAATATACCCCACACCCAGCAAAAACAGAGTTACTGACTTACTAAATTTAGTAACTTCAGGTAGAGTTCCAGCATTAACCATTGGCTCATGCATGGTGTGCTGAGGAAGCACGAAGATGAAAGAGCATCAGCAGCTTCGAGAGAACCTGATCATGGCCAGTGTTTTCGCTTCTTGGTCTCTGAAAGATATCTGGTTTACATGGTGTCATGCTATTGGATTTCTTTTAAAGAACAAATAACTTCTTCCTTTAAATGCTAGTCACTAAGTTGTGTCCGACTCTTGCGATCCCCTGGACTGTAGCCCTCCAGGTTTCTCTCTCCATGGGATTCTCCAGTCAAGAATGCTGCAGTGGGTTGCCATTTCCTTCTCCAGGGGATCTTCCCAATCCAGGGATCAAACCCAGGTCTCTTGCACTGTGGGCAGATTCTTTACCGACTGAGCTACCAGGGAAGCATTAATGCTAGCCTTAGGATTCCAAAAAGAAGAAAGGGTATCTACCTGGAACTAAGGACGGGAGAGGTACTTTATAGGAAATTACAGAACATAACGGGTGTTGGAGAAGACTCTTGAGAGTCCCTTGGACTGCCAGGAGATCCAACCAGTCCATCCTAAAGGAAATCAGTCCTGGATGTTCATTGGAAGGACTGATGCTGAAGCTGAAACTCCAATACTTTGGCCACCTGATGTGAGGAACTGACTCATTTGAAAAGACCCTGATGCTGGGAAAGATTGAAGGCGGGAGGAGAAGGGGAAGAAAGAGGCTGAGATGGTTGGATGGTATCACTGATTCAATGGACATGAGTTTGAGTAAGCTCTGGGAGTTGGAGATGGACAGGGAGGCCTGGTGTGCTGCAGTCCATGGGGTCTCAAAGAGTCACACACGACTGAGCAACTGAACTGAACTGAGCTTACATAACACAACTACATGAAGGTTAACATTATTTTGAGAGAAAATCTTTTCTCTTTCAAATGCCATTAATTTATTTACCACTTACTTTCAAAGGAAACTGAAGAAATGCAAACATCCTGGGATACATAATGTAAATAAGGCATTTTCCAAGTAAATAATCCATAGCAATATTAGAAATTGTTTAAGAATACCTGGTTGGAAAGCTTAAAAAATGAACATGGCAGATAAGAATAGAGAAAAAGAAATAAACTGACCATAGTTTGCATTATTGGAAATGAAACTTTTTTTTTTTTTAGTGACAAGAGTTGCCTTTATTTACTATGACATGAATACCAAGATTTTTGCAATGTTAATTTTAAAAGAGTCCAGCTCTTCTTTTCTTTGTAAGTGCATTCCCGAAAACAGACCTCAGAAATAACAAAACTTAAAATATTGTTCAGAGATACATGGCATTTTAAAAATAAGGGAACAGTAAGTCAGATCTAGGCTCTTGGTTCCCTCTAAGATGAAGGCATCAGAATACAGCACGCAGTAGCTGCTCTGATCCTGACGCTGTCCTCATTCTCAGGTAACCTAGTGATTCGCAGTGTCGTTTGTTTATTGTGCTTATAATTGCATGTACATTATACTCTTGTACGTATCAAACATAGGAAAACAGTTTAAAAGTTAAATTAAGACAGACTTCAGTAAGAAAATTAGCCTATATGCAAAGTTTCACTGCTTATACTTTCCAAAATAAAACCAAAGTCAAAAAAGTCAAGAGGCAGCCATTTCTGCCTTGTCTTCCCTGGATTAGTAGTCCTTCGTACTTTGTATCATCCTACTCAGTTTCTGAAACACTCACCAAATTGGTTTCTCTTTGGGATGTGTTCCATTTTATGTTTCTTTTAAAATATGATATCCCAATGACACATGATATTCTAAAGTGTGTTGTTATTAGTGGGAAGTAGAGTAGAATTTACCCCTCCTTGTTCAGGACATAATAGTTTTGTTATGCCTGCCGATGCAGGAGACATAAGAGACACAGGTTCGATCCCTGGGTCGGGAAGATCCCCTGGAGAAGGAAACGGCAACCCACTGCAGCATTCTTGCCTGGAAAACCCCATGGACAGAGGAACCTGGAGGGCTGCAGTCCATGGGGTGGCAAAGAGTCAGACACGGCTGAAGTGACCTAGAATGCACGCAGTTCAGCCTGAGATCACACTAGCTCTTTCAGCAGTCATGTCAGTTTTGTTTTATTTTTAAAGCAATGGAGCAAAGAGAAAGAGGAAATCAACCTTATTTCCTATTTACTTATGACAGATGCCATGTAAATACATTATGTTTAGCTAGAGTTTAATAAGTGAAAATATAATTAGTGAAAATAGGGAAACTTACGAAGTACTATATGACATAGAAGGAGCTAGAAATGTGACAGTTTAGAAAATATTTTGAAAAATAGTGCGGCATGATACATTTTTAATGGAGCTCTAAACATTCTTAAATCATTGCTTCCCAAAGCTCGGTCTGTGGTAGTTTGTTCTGTAGGCTGTCGACGGTTTCTGTGAAAAGAGAATGCCAGTGAGTAACGCAGCAAACACTGAGGCTGCGTGTTCAGTGTAGGGCATTTCCCATGCTACCAGTAGGCTAATGTCTATTTTTCACAAAACAGTCAGTGCTTCGCAAACCTATTTGGTCACAGGACACTTTCCTTAGAGCTCTTCACGAGGTTGGTGTTGACGTGCTCTGGGAAGCACTTCTTTAGATACCTCAAAGGCAGGAAATGAGATCGTCTGTAACCGTGGCTTTTAAATGTTAAAATGTATGCTTAGTAATAACAAGGAAAAAACAGAGATATGGTACTCAAGATTTTATTCTCCCGAGGAATGCTGTGGAGATTTCAGTAAATTAAGGCAGTAAAAAGATTATTGGATTAGAAGTGAGTGAATTCCCATCACTAAGTGTTGGGACAGAACAGCTGGAAGTCTACTGGCCTTAATTTCTAGCTCTATAAAAGGAGTTCACTCAAATTTCCCACCAGTTCTAACTTATATAAAAAAGGCTGAGAGGTCATTGAACTAGAACAAAGTATATAACTGTACCAAACATTCTGAACGTCTTTGATAAACTAAATCTAGGAAATTTATTCAATCGGTCTGTGTTTTATTGAGTAATTTCCACTTGCCTGGTGGTGATCCTCTTCAACAGAGCCTCCCCGTGACTGAGTATGTTTGCATGGGGACCATGGAGTGGAGGATGGGGACAGATGATTTAGACAAAATGTACACAAATATGTGAACAAGACAATTTCTGAGAGTTCAATGGCCAGGTATGCTTTTGAAACATTAAATTTCTTTTCAAAAGAAAGGAGATATGAAAACTTCAAATCTGCAAAGAATTCTAAGCATTTCCATCGGTTCAGTCACTCAGTTCTGTCCGACTGTTTGTGACCCCATGACGCCCAGCTTCCCTGTCCATCACCAACTCCCAGAGCTTGCTCAAACTCATGTCCATCGAGTCGGCGATTTCATTTCAGTACTGGAATACTAAGCTGATTGAATCAGATTGTGGCCGTATTTGAGAGTCTATAGGAATAGGAAGAAGCATGCTGGATTACTTATAGTATGACAAGAGACAAGTAAGCATTTTGGAAAAATATTCTGAACTATTGGTTTGATGTTATGATAGTGTTGGTCCTAGCACCACCACTAAATAAAGGCTTTTGAGAACATTTACAGTGGACATTAGTACAGGAAAAACTTCTCACCCAACGTGAGACTAAAAGTAAAAACAAAGAGAGCATTCTAAATTATGGAGCAAGTTTACTTTTGCTCATTCATAGGGAGAAAAAAAACACTTTAGTTTTAAATTAAGCATGCTGTGTTCAGTCCCCATCTATTTATCTTATCTACTTAAATTTTAAATTATGCTATTATGGTGCAATTTAAATTTGGGGAAAAAATACATACATTTTCAAGACCTGAAATCAAACCTTGAAAATGAGGAGGCCAGCTTTTAATTGCTAGAATTATAATACCCCCTGTGTCCTTTTTTGATGTTTCTATTACTAAGCAAGTACTAATTTTAGAACAGCAATGGAAAAGAAAACAATTAGACATTCATGAGAGGGAAATGATTTTTCCAGTAAAGACTATTCTGCTTTAACCTACTTTCTCCAATATCTTTTTATCCATGTCCTTCATTTTGACAATGTTACTTCCCACATGTGAGTGGAAGCCTTTATCTTCCCAAACATAAGAGCTTTTCATAAATCAAGATGTTACCAGAATTCATTAACTCACACTGACCTAACAGGAATTTTCTACTACAGGCACAGTTTTTCCCGAAACAGCAGTTCAGACTCAGAGACCCTGAGCTCACTGGCTTTTCATCGGTCTACAGACCATACACGGGTCAAGGAAGCCTGAAGAGCAGTCCTTTGCGTGGGAGGGTTAAGTGAAAGGGCCCACCTTGTTTACCATGGCTGCTTCCTGTAATCTGCCTTTTCTGCTTCTTTGTCTGCGGAAAGCTTGCCCATAAAGAGGAGCTCTGGTTCTCAGTGCCACCTGCGTGAGTTCTCTGCGTATCTCCACCCAGGTAATTCCAGCTGCTGCTGTCCTGAGTCCCAGTCTCAGAGACTTGTGAATCACTCCGTAGGGATTACTGAGCTTCCACCCCCGTCTGTACGTGTCTGGCCCAGCAGGGCGTGCTGCAGCAGATAGCATTCCTGCGTCTGCAGGAGGGGCCTCAGTACCTTTTTTGGGATCTAGCTTTGTCACTGAGTGTTGAATAGCTCCGAGGTAATAGGAAAACCGTCCTGATTTTCAAATACATTATCTCCCTTGGTCCTTTGTTTAATTTATAAAATTGCTTGATTTCTCTCTAATGGATTTCGCTACCTGGCAATGAGCATGACTAGGGGATAATAAAGGAGGAAGAGGAGGAAAAGGAAGAGAAGAGGAAAATCCCATAGAAAAGATTTTTTAAAGCTCTGTTTTGTTATAATTTATATATATATATATAAAATCACCACTCTCTAGATAACATAGCCATCACCTCAAAAAAGTTTCTCCAGCTCCTTCATAATCCCTCTTTTTCAGCTCTCCCATGACCCAATGCTGCCCCTAACATTGGCTTGCTTTCTGTCCAAAATTTTCTGGAATGTTATATACATGGAACCACACAACATATACATTTTGACCTAATTCTTTGATACAGTGTAATGAGTTTTGAGTCATTCATGTTATAGTGTGTGTATTACCAGTTCCCTCATTTGTGGCTAATATTCCATTGCAGGTATATACTACACTTGGTTTATCCACTTTCCTGTTGATAAATCTTTGAGTTGTTTACAGGTTTTGGCTATTATAACATAAAGCTGTACAGGACATTCATATATGGATACAAAGTCTTTGTGTAGTGTGTTTTTCTTTCTTAAATGACTAGGTGTGAAGTGGCCTGATCATATGGTTAAGTACATAGTTAAATTCTTAAGAAGCTTCCAGACAACTCTCCACAGTAATTGTACCATTTTTCATTTGCACTAGAGATATAGAAGAATTCCCATATTTTTAGAATCTTATCAACACTTGGTTTGGTCTGCCAAGTGTTGACTTAATTTTAGCCATTCTAATAAGTGTGTGTGTGCATACTAAGTCAACCTCAGTCCTCTCCGACTCTTTGCAACCCCATGGACTATAGCCCACCAGCCCCCTCTGTCCGTGGGATTCTCCAGGCAAGAGTACTGGGGTGGGTTGCCATTTCATCCTCCAGGGCATCTTCCTGACCCAGGGATGGACCCCTCATCTCTTTCATCTCCTGCATTGGCATGTGGGTTCTTTACCGTGAGTGCTCCCTGGGNTAAAATTGCCTTTAAAAATTTTAATTAAGAGAATAAACATAAATATATATATATACAGAGGAGAAAAAAATTGCTGGCTAAAATTGCCTTTAAAATTTAACTACTTTTTCACAGTTTATAGAAAGAAATAATTTTGTACATGGTGCTTGTATCTTCCAACTTGGCTAAACTGATTTATTGCTTCTAGTAGTTTTATTTTATTTTTTTAGATTCCATAGGATTTTTTACAGAGATGATCATGCTGTCTTTGAATAATGATAGGTACTCTTCTTTCTTCCCAAACTGGATTTCTTTTATTTCTTTATTATGATTTACTGTGTCAGCTAAAACATTCAGTACAATGAAAGTGGCAAGAGCAAGCGTTTGCACATTTACTTCTGTGTCTAGGATAAAAGCCTTTAATCTTTCACCATTAAGGATGGCGTCAGTTGTAGGTTGCTTCACATGCCCCTTATCAGGCTGAGGAAGGTCACTCCATTCCTAACTTGCTGACAGTTTGTATCTGAGGTGGATGTTAGCTATTTTTCAAATTCCTTTTTGTGCCAATTAATATAAACTACAATATTTTTTATTTTTTTCTTTTGTTAATATACAAAAGAAAGTGATACAGTAAAGGATTTTTTAAGTGTAAAATCAACCTAGCACTGCTGTGGTAAACTCTACTTGATTATAATGTATTATCGTTTTGGATTTTTTGGGGCGGTGGTTTATATATGTGGTTATGAGAAATATTATTACTAGTCTGCAGAATTCTTTCAATGTCTTTATCTGGCTTTGGTGCTACTGCTATCCTGATTTCATTGAGATAGTTGGGAAAATGTTACTACTTTTCACCTTCCTGAAAAAATTTGTATAGAATCCATATTATTTCTTCTTTAAATGTTTAATGGAATTTGCTAGAAACTTTTTAACTGCAAACTCATTTTTTCCAATGAAGTATAATAGGTCTGTTCAGGTTATCTCTTTATTCTTGACTAAGCTTTAGTAGAATGTATCTTTCAAGGAATTTGCCATTTCATCTGAGGTATCACATTTACTGGCATACGATTGTTCATAATATTCCTTTTTTAATCTTTTTAATATCTGTATGACTATAGTGATGCTACTTCTGTCATTGTTGATATTGTAATTTATGTCTTCTGTCTCTGGCTAGAGGTTTATCTTTTTTATTGATCTTTAAGAATCAGCTTTCGATATTACAGATTTTTCTCTTTGTTTTTCTGCTTTTCATACCATTGTGGAGCAAATTATAGCTGATAGACAAATCCAACTCTATTTTTGTTAAGCCTCTTGTCTGTGAATGACGTTTACATTTTAATTTACATTTACTTTTTTTCTTGCTCTTAACAGGAAAAGTTGGCTGATCCCTATTATATATCATGTAGTCTACTTACTATTGATGAGCTTCCCTGGTGGCTCAGAGGTTAAAGCGTCTGCCCGCAATGCGGGAGACATGGGTTCGATCCCTGGGTTCGGAAGATCCCCTGGAGAAGGAAATGGCAACCCATTCCAGTATTCTTGCCTGGAGATCCCATGGATGGAGGACCCTGGTGGGTTCCATGGGGTCGCAAAGAGTCGGACACGACTGAGCGACTTCACTCACTCACTGTTGATCACTTCATTCTTCTTTATGTAGACTTTTCTTATGGAAAATGGCATTGATTTGAGTTCATTTTTTTTGATACAGTAATTTATTGAAACAAATTTCCATCTAGATACCATTTTCTGTTTTTCTCCTCTTTTGTGTATTCCCCGTTTCCTGTTTCTCTGCTTTAGGCTTAATTATTTTAAAAAATTCATTTTATCTTTGTGGCTTTCATTCTGGGGAGTTCCTATCGCTGTATCTTTGTTAATCCAACCCTTACTTCTATCTCGTATCTATCTTTTATCTCACACATTATAATTTTCAACTCTCAAAGTTAGATTTTCCTTTATATCTTCTATGTTTCTACCTCCCAGATAGAAGTAGTGGTGAGGAACTTGCCCATCAGTATAGGAGACTTAACAGATGCCGTTTCAATCCCTGGGTCAAGAAGATCCCCTGGAGAAGGAAATGGGAACCCACTCCAGTATGCTCACGTGGATAATCCCATGGCTAGAGGAGCCTGATGGGCTCTACAGCCCATAGCATCACAGAGTCGGACATGACTGAGCTGACTGAACATGCATGTTTTTCCCTGGTGGCTCAGTGGTAAAGAATGTGCCTTGCAATGCAGGAGATGTGGGTTTGATCCCCTGTGTCAGGAAGATCCTCTGGAGCAAGGGACTGGCTATCCACTCCAGTATTCTTGCCTGGAGAATTCTATGGAGCCTGGCAGGCTATATAGTCCAAGGGCTTGCAAAGTCAGACACGACTGAGTGAGTCTCACACACACACATGTATATACTTAACATTCTGAGCACATGGAGAGAGTTATGTTAGCTGTTTCAAAGTCTTTGCCTGTAGGCTCTGGATCACTTTCTCTTGATTGATATTTCTCCTCATTAGGGTCTTATTTATCTGCTTTTTTGATTATGAGCTAATTTTTTATTCAGTTCAGTTCAGTTCAGTCACTTAGTTGTGTCCGACTCTTTGCGACCCCATGAATAGCAGCACGCCAGGCCTCCCTGTCCATCACCATCTCCTGGAGATCACTGAGACTCACATCCATCGAGTCCGTGATGCCATCCAGCCATCTCATCCTCGGTCGTCCCCTTCTCCTCCTGCCCCCAATCCCCTGAGTCTTTTCCAATGAGTCAACTCTTCTCATGAGGTGGCCAAAGTACTGGAGTTTCAGCTTTAGCATCATTCCTTCCAAAGAAATCCCAGGGTTGATCTCCTTTAGAATGGACTGGTTGGATCTCCGTGCAGTCCAAGGGACTCTCAAGAGCCTTCTCCAACACCACAGTTCAAAAGCATCAATTCTTCAGCTCTCAGCCTTCTTCACAGTCCAACTTTCACATCCATACATGACCACAGGAAAAACCATAGCCTTGACTAGACGGACCTTAGTCGGCAAAGTAATGTTTCTGCTTTTGAATATACTATCTAGGTTGGTCATAACTTTTCTTCCAAGGAGTAAGCATCTTTTAATTTCATGTCTGCAGTTACCATCTGCAGTGATTTTGGAGCCCAGAAAAATAAAATCTGACACTGTTTCCACTGTTTCCCCATCTATTTCCCATGAAGTGATGGGACCAGATGCCATGATCTTCGTTTTCTGAATGTTGAGCTTTAAGCCAACTTTTTCACTCCACTCTTTCACTTTCATCAAGAGGCTTTTTAGCTCCTCTTCACTTTCTGCCATAAGGGTGTTGTCATCTGCATATCTGAGGTTATTGATATTTCCCCCAGCAATCTTGATTCCAGCTTGTGCTTCTTCCAGTCCAGTGTTTCTCATGATGTACTCTGCATATAAATTAAATAAGCAGGGTGACAATATACAGCCTTGACATACTCCTTTTCCTATTTGGAACCAGTCTGTTGTTCCATGTCCAGTTCTAACTCTTTCTTATCTCTTCTTGCTGTTCTTTGGAACTCTGCATTCAGATGCTTATATCTTTCCTTTTCTCCTTTGCTTTTCGCCTCTCTTCTTTTCACAGCTATTTGCAAGGCCTATTGTGATTTATGGACTCCCCATGTGACTCAGTGGCAAAGAATCCCCTTTCTAAGAAGGAGACATGTATTTGACCCTGGGTTTGGAAGATCCCCTGGAAAAGGAAATGGCAACCCACTCCAGTGTTCTTGCCTGGGAAATCCCATGAACAGAGGAGCCTGGCGGGATACAGTCCATGAGGCTGCAAACAGTTGGACATGACGTAGCGACTCAACAGCATTGAGTATGTTAGGTGTTGGATCTTTTTTCTATTGAGTTTTGATTTTGGACACAGCTACATGACTTGGGAATAGTTTGATCCATGCGACTGCCTGTTCATTTGTTGGACAGAACTGGAACGTTGCTCAGTCTCAGTTCAGTTCAATTGCTTAGTCGTGTCCCACTCTGCGACCCCATGGACTGTAGAACACCAGACTTCCCTGTTCATCACCAAATCTCAGAGCTTACTCAGACTCATGTTGATGGAGTTGGTGATGCCATCCAACCATCTCATCCTGTGTCGTGCCTTCTCCTCTTGCCTTCAATCTTTCCCAGCATCAGGGTCTTTTCCAGTGAGTCAGTTCTTTGCTTCAGGTGGACAAAGTATTGGAGTTTCAGCTTCAGTCCTTCCAGTGAATATTCACATACTGGTGAAGCCTGGCTTGGAGAATTTTGAGCATTACTTTGCTAGTGTGTGAGATGAATACAATTGTGCTGTAGTTTGAGCATTCTTTGGCAATGCCTTTCTTAGGGATTGGAATGAAAACTGACCTTTTCCAGTTCTGTGGCCACTGTTGAGTTTTCCAAATTTGTAGCACTTTCACAGCATCATCTTTTAGGATTTGAAAGAGCTCAACTGGAATTCCATCCCCTCCACTAGTTTTTTTTGTATTGATGCTTCCTAAGGCCCACTTGACTTCACATTCCAGGATGTCTTGTTTAGGTGAGTGATCACACCATTGTGGTTATCTGGGTCATTAAGATCTTTTTTGTATACTTTTTCTGTGTATTCTTGCCATCTGTTCTTAATATCTTCTGCTTCTGTTAGGTCCATAACATTTCTGTCCTTTATTGTGCCCATCTTTGCATTGTATGTTCCCTTGGTAACTCTAATTTTCTTAAAGAGATCTCTAGTCTTTCCCATTCTATTGTTTTCCTCTATTTCTTTGCATTGATCACTGAGGAAGGCTTTCTTATCTCTCCTTGCTATTCTTTGGAACTCTGCATTCAAATGGGTATATCTTTCCTTTTTTCCTTTGCTTTTCACTTTTCTTCTTTTCCTAGCTATTTGTAAGGCCTCCTCAGACAACCATTTTGCCTTTTTTGCATTGCTTTTTCTTGGAGATGGTCTTGATCAATGCTTCATGTACAACATCAGGAACCTTTGTCCATAGTTCTTCAGTCATTCTATCATATCTAATCCCTTGAATCTCTTTGTCACTTCCACTGTATAATCGTTAGGGATTTGATTTCCGTCATACCTGAATGGTCTAGTCGTTTTCTGTATGTTCTTCAATTCAGGTCTGAATTTTACAATAAGGAGTTCATGATCTGAGTCACAGTCAGCTCTTGGTCTTGTTTTTGCTAACTGTAGAGAGTTTTTCCATCTTGAGCTGCCAAAAATATAATCAATCTGATTTCGGTGTTGACCATCTGTTGATGTCCTTGTGTAGTCTTCTCTTGCTCTTTCTAGGTCTCATTATATGTAATACTGAAGCACTGCCGTTCTGTGTTCCCTTCCCAGCAAGCTGTGTGTGAGGCAGGACATTTTCCATCTGACTGGTCGGAGGAGGAGCTACTCCTGACCCCTTGTGGGCCCTGGGCACTGTTTTCTCTAGTTCCTTCAAGTGGTGATTTCAGTACCTTGGACAGTTTCCCTTCACATGTGTAGCTGGACCGGAATGGGCCTCTGCAGACCTCTGTTGAGCTGTCTCTGAGCATCTCTCTAGGATTTTCCTTTGTGAATTTTATCTCTCCTTCCTCAGTTCTCAATTCTCAGTTCTATCTCCTCAATTTATGGAATCCTTCAGATTTTCCCTGGGTTTCTCTCTGTACCCCAGCCTGGGATCTCTCTAAAGACAATAAATTGGAATAAGTGTAGGGCTCTCCTCATTTGTTTCCATCTCTTAAGGGTCACTGTTTTTTCAATGCTTGATATGCAGTATTTTGTGAGCCATTGCTTCAAGTCAAATCATTACCAAAACTGTTAACTGGCTAAAGTTAATTGCTCAGTCTTGTCTGACTCATTCGGACTGCATGGACTATAGACTGCTGGGTTTCTCTGTCCATGGAATCTCCGATGAAGAGACCTCTAGTTAAAACAAGGTTGTGTAACCTGTTTCTCGCAATAAAAAGAAAGGGAACGAAAGATAAAAATTAAGTAATAAAATTAACAAATGTCATTTCGACTTATAGAATCAAGAACCAAATAGTACATTTAAAAATATGTTTATGACAGTTCATTACATTTGAGTCATAAAAATAGACTGAAGAAAATCAAGAGTTAGTTTCCTATATACAGAATTCTCTGACCACAATGCAGGTAATTTGGAAATACAGATTTCTACAGTAAACAATACTGTATTGATGATACAGTGACTAGTCAATCCATGCTTAGAAATTAACAAATATACTTCTAAATAGCTGCTAGATCAGGCTTCTCTTATAGCTCAGTTGATAAAGAATCCTCCTGCAATGCAGGAGACTTGGGTTCAATTCCTGCATCAGGAAGATTGCTTGGAGAAGGAAATGGCAACCCACTCCAGTATTCTTGCCTGGAGAATCCCATGGACTGAGGAGCCTGGCAAGTTATAGTCCATGGGATTTCAAGAGTTGCACATGATGTAGTGACTAAACCAACACCACACAGGTGAAACAATAATTCTGAGATGTTGGAAATTTTTTTCTTTCTTAAAGACGAAATCATAAAGAAATCAGAAGGTTAAGAATGGAACAGTTTTAGAAAAAAATTCTACGCATTAAGACTTGTTCCAGGTTTGTGCCTATAGTGGCTCTTCAAAGAAAAAGTATTGCTTATTTTGTTTTTATTTTTTTAGAAAAAGAACAGAAGCTGAAAATTAGTGAAACAGCCATTCAATATAAGTCATCAGAAAAAAATAAAACAATGAACTCAAAGAAAATACATCAGTAATTGGATAAACATAAAATTAGTGATTTTATCTTTAATTAAAAATATAAAA